>RPOG01003476.1:0-23725 GCA_008086565.1 Thalassoma bifasciatum
AATCTACAAACTTTTCCACTTGGTCACAAATGTCATTTGGGCTCCTCTGGCTGATGCAGTTTCCTGTTTCCTGTTTTATTCTCTTCACTTTAAAATAAAAGTCTAATGTTACGGTTGCACCACCCTGACATTTGACAAGGTGAAAATTACGGGACAAAAGTTTTTTACATTTCTCAACAGCTTTAAAATTCTTTTTTTTGCAAAGAATGTTTTATTTAAAAAGGTTCAAGCATAAAATAATGCCACTGTATTTTTCATTTAAATTTACAAGAATTGATATTCAATTTTTAGAGTTTAATTACTGTGGATACTTGTCAGGACATGTGATGAAATACTCAATTCATGATGGAAGGAAATATTGCACTCGGACACAAAAAAAGAGGACGTCACATCATTGACCCTTATATGTATTACCCAATAGTTTTGTTGTAAATTCCTGCATATGTCACCAGAATCAGGAATTAAGAGTTGGACAATATCAAAATATTGGATAAGATTTGATCTGATATTGATTTGGTGTAAAAGCGTGAACATAAATCAGGAAGTGGAAACACATTTGCTTTAAAAACACTTTTATTCATCACACTCAGATAAGACACCTGAACAAAAACAGGTGCACAGTAAGACGATATAAATATACTTTTTGTCCTTTGTGTTTTTGGCCTTTGAACTGCACTGACACAAACTGAATCAGACGCTTGAAACAAACAGCAGGTTGTTGCACACGGTCGATTTTTACAGTTTTTACTCTCAACGACGACGACGACACACAAACAGACGGTGGCGACTGAATGAGCACCGGTGACGACGTGCAGCCTCCGTTCAGAGCAGATCGGATTAAAAAAAAAGATCCACTTTAGCTCAAAAGAAAGTCTGGACTTCTCCAGTTTGTTGGCACGTTTCTAAGACTTTGATCGATGTTGGATATGATGCACATCAGGCGGTACGACCATATCACTCTACAGCTCGAGATTATTCTTCACGACAGTTAAAACCACGATGAACGGAGATGGCAGCAGATCTGAAACTACTTCAACCTGTCCTCCTGGTTCGGACCAGTTCTCCTCTGGCTGACTTTGGCAGCATTTTAAAAACTTTAGAAGAGGTGGAAAACTGTGTAAAATGCTCATTTTTCCACCTCGAGATAATCCAAAAATCCTCTTAAGTGTTTTAACTTAGACACATAAAAGGGAGATTTCTGGATGTTGGGAAAATTTTGAGCTTTAAATGATTCTGATTGGAAACAGCAGCAAGTTTTTCTCTTTGTATAAGTCACTTGGAGTTGTAAGATCCTCTACAGATGTGAGAGGATTGGTAATATAAAACAATAACAAACAGACTTTAAAAGACTTCCTCGTTTGGTGTCTAAAAGTACAACCCTATTGGCTGCAAACCAGAGTTATACAGAGATATACATGGGGAAAAAAAGAAGAAAAAATACCTTTCGAGTTTTTAGCAAGCTCTTGCAAAAGCTTTTTCTAGATCTCTCAAACATTTTCTCAGGATTTTCATCACTGGTGTTTCAGAGTAAAGTGTGACCCTACTAACTGGTGACTTTCAGCCAAACATCAATGACACATTAAGCAGAGAGTCACCAGTTAGCGCGGTCGCTTTTAACTCCAAAACACTGGTAGCTTTGTAACCATCATAATTTTATGGAATTGACGATAACCAGACATTTGTACGTAGCTTCCAGTTTAAATTTAGTGTTTGGAGACAATAACGTGAAGCTTAACGCCGCCTCCATTGCCAAAATGCTTGTGCATGACATAATGACATGACGATAACGATTCGCATCTTAAAGGAATTTGGATTTTCAGAAAACCCTTATCTCTGCCTTTGTTTGAAAGACTTCACTTAAGCTCCTGTCCCTTTAAGGCTTCCTACTCCACAAACCCCTCTTCCCTCTGATTGGTCGGCGCTCTGGAAGCCTGTCAGGGGCGGAGCTATGGGCAGACCTTGGTGTTTGAGGCCCAACCCTGAGTCCTGTGAGGATCTTGTGCTATTTCTGGAATTTCAGTCGATTTACAGACAGACTCAGAGATTGTAGAGGTCTAAAAATCTGCACATGCTCAGTGTGAACATTCAGAAACGTTGTTTTATATTCATGTTTAAAACGTAGGGAAGCACAACACCCCCTCAAAAATATCGTGGCGATAAGTGATTTATCACACTGCAAAAACAGAAATCTAAGCAAGTCATTTTGTTTTATTTGTAGTAAAAATTGTCTTTTTGTTCTTAATTTGAGCCACATTCACCAGAACAGGTCATAAAAATTTCTTATTTCAAGTTGTTTTAAGACAAAAATGAGGTGTAAATTGCTTGTAACAAGTCAAAATAATCTGCCAATGGGACAAGAAAAAGTTTCTTGAAATTAGAAAGATGTCTTAAAACAAGAATCTTTTATCTTATCCCATTGGCAGATTTATTTTTACTTGTTACAAGCAATTGATGCCTCATTTTTGTCTCTTAAAAAACTTGAAATGAGACATTTTTATGACCTTGTCTAGTAAATGTGGCTCAAATCAAGAATAGTGAGACAAATTTGACTAAAAATATGACATAATGACTTGCTTAGATTTCTGTTTTTGCAGTGCATCAATCCAGCTACTGAGAAGTGACTAAAAAAAAATCAGTTTTGGAGGAATAGCCAATGATTTCCAAGCTTAAAATTTCATCAAACTTAGTGGACTTTTTATAAATGAATCATTGAGTAACTAGTTCCTTCCTCTGGTTTATATTTTTGAAGTAAGTCAGAGTGAACTTTTTTTTTTTTAAATGTCTTTTTACAGTGAAACTGAGACTCTCTGGCGTGCAGTTGCTTCTGAAGTTGCTGGATGGGTATAAACGAGGATGCACAGAAAAGAAGTTGGATGTTGTATTAAAACCCTTAGGATGAAGTGACTTAAACTGAAAACAGAATTTTACGACCCCAAAACTGATCGTCCTGACTTTGCTGCTGCTGTAGAAAAAGTGAAGAAGAAGCAGATTTTTTTTCTGGAGTCTGGATTCAAAGCTGCTAAAGACTTTTGAGTTTCCAACTATTGGCTACAACAAAACCAGACAGAGCTGCACTGACGACCAATGGCTGAGCTCTACTGTACAAAGTGACATCAATTAGAGTATGGCTGCTCGTGGAGGTGGGGGGTGGGGGTTGGGGGAAGGTGGGCGGGGCTTCCTGTCTGTCCTGCAGGTGAGAGAGAAGAGAAAGAGGAAGAGAGAGAGGACGAGGTTTGTCTCAGTCCTCCAGACGTCTCGCCTCCACTTCCTGTTGGGAGTACATTCTCACTGGTGTATGTACAGAAGTGCACGGAGCAGGTGACGGGTTAATGAGCTACTACCTGTGTGGTCTTTACCTTTACCTGATCAGGACTTCAGTCACAAATAAAGACACGTTTCTTCTTTTCATCTATGAAACCAGCTGCGTCAGAAAACCAGCGTCACCAAGACTTAAACAATAGTTTTAGTCTTTTAACTGGAATTGTTGATAACAGATATATTCTTTAACTTTATTAATTCAATGTTTCCTTTCCCTACAGTTCATAGTTGGGTCGATGACAAAAAGAGGGTCTAAAAACATATTTCTGAGAGAAGAATTATGTTTTCTAACAGATTTCAGTAGTTGACCAACATTTCAAAGTTTTTAGGTTCATTATTTTTTAGTATTTTTAATTTGAGCACCCAAAAATGTCAGGTGGAGCAACCAAATATATGAAAATATATTTATATGTTCCTGTTATTTTTTCTGTGTGAAATTATTGGCAAGTATCTCTCAAGTGTCTGTAGTGACTCATACATTTTCATTTTGTGTGTTTCATTTCTTTTATTTGTGAATAAGATAAATAATTTGATGTTANAAAAGGTTCAAGCATAAAATAATGCCACTGTATTTTTAATTTCCATTTACAATAACTGACATTCAATTTTTAGAGTTTAATTACTGTGGATACTTGTCAGGACGGTTGCACCACCTGACATTTTGGGGGTTTGAGGAACCAAAACACAAAAAAACATGTTATATTTTAATAGTTTAAAGATGTGTTCAAATAACACAGGTTTCATAGAATAAAGAAATACATGTGATGAAATACTCAATTCATGATGGAAGGAAATATTGCACTCGGACACAAAAAAGGGGACGTCACCTCATTGACCCAGTTACCTATAAATGTGTGTTTTGTGTATGTTATAAGGCAGCTACTCTCAACCTTTGTGAGAGTTTGTGTTTTATTTTCAGTAAAAATTGTCTTTTTATTCTTAATATGAGCCACACTAAACTAACCAGTCCAGAAACATGTCTCATTTTGAGTTACGTAAAGACTGAAATTTTATCTGAAACAATTCTTAAAAGATGGAGTAAGCAAAAGGGGCTTGTATTAAGACATTATTTACATTTCAAGAAACTCGACATGCAACTTTTTCTTACTTGTGAACTAAATGTACTATATTTTTCCTCACTGTTAGATTTATAAAAAACCAAAGAAATACTATGTTGACTCATTCTTTTTTGATGTTCTGTAAATAAATGTTCCAAATAAAACATGGGCTGTTGTTTTCCCCACTGTTTCATTAAAGTTTTAATTATTACGCGTTGATGTTTGTATCTTAGGGTCTCAGATACCAGCCCATGTTAAATTGGGGGTCAAATAGACCTAAAAGTGGTAAAAAAAATGAGTGAAAAGTGACTAAATTTAGCAAAAGGTAGTCACATATAGCAAAAAACAATAAATTGAAATTGCTTTGCAGAGTAAAATAATAGAATTGGATCATTTTTGCAGATGGTTCAGCCCTAGTTTCGTGTAATCATGACTCTGCCTCACGTGTTGAATAACTTTACCTACTTCTGAGTTTATGTGTCGTTGACAATCATTGTGTCGCTCCATCTTCCATCCGCCTGGTGCTGAGGTTGTGAGCAACAAGTGGCCTAAAGGGTTCCCATACAGATAAGACGCACGGTCTACTTTTAAGAGTTAAAATTGACATTCAGGAGTCCAGACCCAGAACATAAGACAGGATTTATTTAATGTTTGGTGCAGCACCCAAATATTTTCTCTTTAACTTCATTTTGAATCTTTTGCAGATATTAGGTTGTTACTTATTGGGTTATTAGAGTGACAACCTTAAGGATTATTCTTCTTTCTTTCTTTCTCCTGTGACATTAACCCCAAACTGAGTGCCCTCAGCTCGAGATAAACATGATCAAACTATGTCCTGTCCCCCAAAGGAATGCAAAAAATGAATGATTCTGGTGCTTCAAAATTGATTTCCTAGACCTACAAAAAAGTCTCTTACAATCGTCATGAATTTGGAACAGGAAGTTCAGATTTTGACGACTTAAAGGGTTCATGTTTAAACAAACTTGTCCCACAGTTTTTTTCTGATCGTCTTCAAATTGCTCATGTGCATACTAGACCAGTGGTTCCCAACCTTTTTCAACTCAGGGCCCAGAAATGTTTGTGGTCCACCTCCAACCCCATAAATACAGAGGATATAAAATGCCCCAATGACCCACAATGTAACTGATTCTGAGCCCAAAACAAAATATCTTTATGCCAAATAAGCAACAATTTGTTACAGTTTGAGTCATTTTTTAAGTTTTGGGCTCTTCACTATGGTAACATTTTGAACACGTTATTACATTTCAGGTTTTGTTACATATTGTGTCAAGGTTATGTTTTGGGTCATGTTACCTACTGGCCACTGAATTACCTTCTCGCCTTTGTATACATTAATAGTTGAGCATTTTTAATATCCTGACTGAGTTTGTAACTGAGTTTTAACATTTAAAATATTCCTTTTATTTGTATCTTTATTTATTTATTTGTATCTTGTATCTTTATATAATTACACTCCATTAAAATCAGACTCTTTTGGAAATGATTTGGAGGCCCACTTGCAATACTTCCAAGGCCCACCAGCGGGCCGCGGACCACAGGTTGGGAATCACTGTACTAGACACAATGATGACAAAAAGTTATAAAAGGATTTTTATAATCTCGATGGGTGCCAAAAATGACAACTTTTTTTTCATGCTCCGATTTGCATGAAATTATCAGAAAAATATATGGGACAAGTTTGTTCAAATACGTACCCTAAAAATCGTCAAAATCCAACATTTGGGTCAAATTTCTGGACTTCCTGTTCGGAATCAAGTATGATTGTAAGAGAGTTTTTTGTAGATCTTGGCATGATAGTCATTCACAAAAGTTTTCAGACTTGTAGCTCAAAGTAGCCGGAGGGGCTACAGTTTGGGGGTAGGACTTAGTTTGGTTGCATTTATCTGAAGCAAAAGGCACGCAAGTTAGGGTTAAAGTCGCAGAAGAAAGAAAGAAAGAAGAGAAATCCTTAAGGTTTAAAGAGGGCCCTCCTTCACCGACACTTAATCGACAATTAAAGCTGCAGGACTGTTTCTCTGTGTAACTGTAGACATTGAAGTCAGTGATGTCTTTGTAATGACTCTTTGAAATTGTGAAAATTCATTTTTAGTCGATGGAAACGTGTCTTTGCTCGTGATAAACCTCCTGATCAGTTTGAAAGGAAAGTACTCAGGTAGTAGTCGGGTTAAAGGAGGTGAGAAGTGTTTGTGTGACTTTAATCGTCCTCCTCGTCACTGTCCCTCATGCTGATGCCCTGCAGGCCGTCGCCCGCTTTAACCGCCACCGTGGCTTCCTCCACCGTCAGTCGGTTGTAGACGGTCTCGTAGCTCTTGTTGTTCAGCGTGCCGTCCAGGACGCCCTGCAGCCTGAAGTCACGGTAGGTCTTCTGTTGAAGGTTGGAAAAAAAAAAAAAAAAGGGTGGGGAGGGAAGGGAGGTAAATGGAGAAGGGAGGAAAAAACAGAGAGCGTCTTAGGAATGCTGCGAGAGGGAGGAGGCGGAGGAGGCGACTGCTGCCGATCGGACAAAAGCGCGAAGACTGAGGCTCAAGGACGAGTCTTTTATGTGTCGGACCGGGGAGGCAGACTGAAGCATCTGAGGGGTTTTTACCTTCAGTCACAAGCCATTATCTTTCATTGTTTCGCCGCTTTCAAGTTAAACTCGCACGTCTCTGTACATCAGCAAACTGTGAAAAGACAAAAGCGGCGAGCAGAAGCAGCGCACAGTTGAGCAGTTTTTCTCTTTCGCGTCTCGACCCCTCCTCACACCGACGACGCTGCTTTCAAGGACACTTGAGCGCGGTTTGATTCGTCTTTAGTTTTTTCTTCCTCTCCGTCTAAGCAGAGTGACAGTGTTTGATTGAAAAAAGACTCATTTTAGGATGCCTTTTTCGAAAAAAATAAAAAAAAAATCAGATTTTTTCCGCAGCAGCTCTTTTCAAAGTGCAGCGGAAAAGACTTTTGGAATCTGGTCGGTGAAAAGAAGAAACATGCCTTTCTTTGATTTTTTTTCTTACAAATGTTAAACAGAACATGAATTTTGTGCAGTAGATGTTTCTGTAATGTATGCTCACCTTTACAATCTTGATGAGTGTTTTCAGTTGGTACATGTGGAGCTGCAGGTCCAGTCTGTCCGTCAGCCAAACACACACAGCCTTCATGGAGCCCGTGTACCATTGCTGAAAGAAACGTCAAACAGGAGATTGTGAGCTGATGTGCTCATGTTTGGCAACTTTATTTTGGCTTAAAATGTGCAACAAAGTGGATCTAGAGTAAGTTGACACTTAAAAAAAAAACCTAGCTGCTCCAAACCGTGATGGAGTGGAGACTAAACTGGAGCATTTTGGCCGTTACAATGATGCATTTAGGAAAATGTGAAGAAATATCTGATAAATTGACCTTTTGGAGCACAAGTTTGATTGTAAAGATTGGTCTCTCACAACTCCAATTTCAATAAAGTTGGGACATTTTGTAAAAAATGAATAACAGAAAACGATTTAATAAGATACTTATTGTTCAAACTGATAAACTTTTTTGTTTATCATTTTGTATTTGATGCCTGCAACACTCGTTCAGTGATTGTGAACTGAGGAAACTATTTGTTGAATTCTTTCACATTTTCAATGGGAGACAGGTCTGGACTGCAGGCAGGTCAGTCTAGTAGCTGCACTCTTCTACTACAGAGCCACGCTGTTGTAACAGGAGCAGAATGTGTCTCGGTTTCATTGTCTTGCTGAAATAATCAGGGACGTCCCTGAAAAAGACAAAGTGTCTTGGATGGCAGCAGATGTTGCTCCAAAACCTGTTTGTACCTTTCAGCATTAATGCTGCCTTCACAGATACTGGGACAGTTACCCATGATGCCATGGGCTCTAACACACCCCCATACCATCACAGATGCTGCTTTTCAACTTTGCTCTGAGAACAATCCTGATTGTCCTTTTCCTCTTTGGCCCTGAGGACACCACGTCCATGATTTCCAAAAAGAGTTCTGCAGCGTTTGTGTGTGATGTTGATGTCTGACTTTGTCTTTGCATGGTAGAGTTTGAACTGTCACTTGTAGATGTAGTGATGAACTGTGTTAACTGACAATGGTTTTCTGAAGTGTTTGACTCGGGTGCACGATTATAGGAAATGTGTTACTACACCCAAAAATTACGTCGCGGCGGACTCCCCAGTTTCCAGTGCCGGTAAGTTACAACCAAAACCGCCTTGCTGCTCACGTGCAGAGATTTCTCCAGATTCTCTGAATCTTTTGATGATATTATGGTCTGTAGATGATGAAATCCATCAATTCCTGCAGTTGGACAAAGTTGAGAAACATTGTTCTTAAACTGTTGGACTATTTGCTCACGCAGTTGTTGACAAAGTGGTGAACCTGGCTCCATCTTTGCTTGTTTTACTCATTCAAGAAACTCACCTGTCTCCAATCAACCTGTTCACCTGTGGAATGATCCAAACAGCTGTTTTTTCAGCATCAGCAACTTTAACAGACTTTTGTTGAACCTGTCCCAGCTTTTNTGTTGATGTCTGACTTTGTCTTTGCATGGTAGAGTTTGAACTGTCACTTGTAGATGTAGTGATGAACTGTGTTAACTGACAATGGTTTTCTGAAGTGTTTCTGAGCCCACGTGCTAATATCCTTTACACAATGATGTGGGTTTTTAATGCAGCGCCGCCTGAGGGGTCAAAGGTCACGGCCATTCAATGAACCAAAACCCGGAACGACGAGTGCACGTCTCTAAAGAGGTCTAAGAGACTTAGAAAACTACTATAATACCAGACATCTACTACTTTAGGTAGTTAAGGACGTCAACCTGAAAGTTGAGAAACATTGTTCTTAAACTGTTGGACTATTTGCTCACGCAGTTGTTGACAAAGTGGTGAACCTGGCTCCATCTTTGCTTGTTTTACTCATTCAAGAAACTCACCTGTCTCCAATCAACCTGTTCACCTGTGGAATGATCCAAACAGCTGTTTTTTCAGCATCAGCAACTTTACCAGACTTTAGTTGAACCTGTTCCAGCTTTTCAGGGACGTGTTACAAACATTTCATTCAAAATAAGCAAAAATATGCAACAAAAACGATAAAGTTTATCGGATTGGACAATAAGTAACATCGCTTTGTGGCATATTTATTTGAAAATAGTTACAAAACATCCCAACTTCATTAGAATTTGGGTTGTAGATGGAGCTATGGAGCTGAAAACAGTGGAATTGTTCAGACTTTTTCTCCCTTTCAAATCTTTACTGCTGCACCTATATTCCATGTTTTACGGTAAACAGTAGAATTTGAATCAGTAATTATTCCTACTTAGTTTCAGCTTCTACTGTGATTAATCAGGGTTAGTTTCTTATTGGTTGTGAATGCTTTAAAAAAACTTTTCCTTCAGTCTTGTGGACGTTTGTGGAACTGTTGCTGAGCGTGCGTAGGATTTGTTTATTTTTAAAAATGAGGCAATCTGGAACCAAATTTTGGAGTTGCACAAACCTTTTCTCATAAAGTTGACCTTTAACAGGAAAAAAAAACCTCTGAATGAGCGACTTTCTGTTATAAAAGCTGTATTTCTCCAAAAGAACACAGATAAAACAGACATTACGAGCAAGGACGTTTAACAGTTGTCATTTCTGTGTTGGACGTCAGAGGCTTTAAATGTTCGGCGTTTGCATGCTGACAGCTTCTGAAACACAGTTGACACCACAGCGCGGGGTCAGGGGACGTGCAGCAAACTCACAGGGAAAAATATTCTCTATATTTTTCCTGTAAAAAAAAAAAAAGAATAAGTTTTGCCGTCGCTAAATGGCGTCGTGAGGACTTACGACGTACATTTTCCCTTCTCAAGTGCCGAGTCGAAACTGGGAGGTTTCTCTTCTTTTTATTTAGGCAAAGATAGAAACACTCTAAGTAATTTGCGAGAGGGAAGTGTGGAAGGAGGTGGTCCGGTGTCGACGTCCCTTTAGTTTCGCACCTTTTCTCACCTGAGGAGCGGCTCCTCACTTACCGCTTCACACGCCACTGGTAAAATGCACACATCGGGTGGCTTTATTCAGTTACCAGTCAAACAAGAATGCTCAGGGAAATAGCTCTGACACAGTAATGACCCCACTATGAGTCTAGACGATGCTCTCGACGGCCGTCTGAATTAAAGTGTGACTGTTCTTGACATTAATGGATGGTTAGATCGTCTCTTTTTGTCAGGTTTCCACTGAAGTACGTGAACTGTTTTCGATTTTGTGCAGGCACTAGTAAGGACCCAGTGCGTTTATAAACTAAAGTAGATAACACCCTCACTTGGGGCTGGGTGCGCAGCTCGCTGTAATTATATCAGAGTAATGAAGCTGCTTTTCAGCCGGTAGAAGCAGCAGCAAAGTGACAACTAAATCCAAGAAAATTCACATTAATTTTCAAATGAGGATTCAATACCAGGTCTTTCTTTTTTTATTTCTTTTCTGCTCGGATAAAAGAAACAACGGCTGCTTGCTCCCTGGTCTTACCTTTACTCTGGAAAGTCAACAGATTGTCTACGACTCTTTGTCATTTATTAAAGAAACGAAGAAAAGAATCTGACTTATTGTACTTATTATACTAATTTTGGGGAATTTGGTAAAACTAAAGTGACAAAAAGGTTTGGAAGCTCAGTGTTGACCCCAAATCAAACAACGCTTTTTGTGCCAACTCTAAAGTCAAAATAACTCTGTTGCAAAATAATCTATAGTGATAATGTGTGAGTTAAAGATATGAATCCCTTCTGCTTAAAACTGTTTTTCTACCATATGATAAACCTGATTTATTCTGCCGGTAAAACAGGTGTTTTAACACAGAACTACATGGGGATTCCATTGTAATTGCAGTAAACCCCTAGTGGACACTCAAAGAACTGCAGGTTTGTTTGTTTTTTTTCAACATCATGGGCAAAAGCTTGACAAAAAAACCGTCTTGACACCGTTACTCTTTAGTTTTTGTTAAAGCCTTAAGCCTGTTTTCGCATTTTACCTGTGTTTTGCTCTTTGTTGTGTTTTAGCCTTTAGCTCATGTTTTCACCATTACGCCCGTGTTTCAACCTTTCGCTCTTTTCTGCCCTTTGACCCTGTTTTAGCCCAAAGCTTTTCCTTATGTTCAGCCTTTAGCTTGTGTATTATTTTGGCCTTTAGCTTGTGTTTTAGCCTTTAGCCCATGATATAGCCTCTAATATTTTAGCGCCTCGTCTGTTTTTTAGCCTTAAACTTGTGTTTTAGCATTAAGCTTCTGTTTTAGCATTAAGCGTGTGTTTAAGCCTTTATGTCATGTTTCAGCCTTTAACTCATCTTTTAGCCTTAAGCTTGTATTTTAGCGTTAGCTCATGTTTTAGCCTTTTGACTTGTGTTTTAGTACTCAGCTTGTTTTAAATCTTTAGCTTGTTTTTTAACGTTTGGTTATTCTTTTAGCCTTTAACTCGTGTTTTAGCCTTAAATCATAATTTTGCCTTTAGCCCATGATTTAGCCTCTAATATTTTAGCCCCCCGTCTGTGTTTTAGCCTTAAACTTGTGTTTTAGCATTAAGCTTCTGATTTAGCATTAAGCGTGTCTAAGCCTTTAGTCATGTTTTAGCCTTAAGCTTGTGTTTTAGCGTTAGCTCAGGTTTTAGCCTTTTGACTTGTGTTTTAGCATTAAGCTTCTGATTTAGCATTAAGCGTGTTTAAGCCTTTAGTCATGTTTTAGCCTTAAGCTTGTGTTTTAGCGTTAGCTCAGGTTTTAGCCTTTTGACTTGTGTTTTAGTACTCACCTTGTTTTTTAGCCCTAAGCCTATTTTGTAGTTGTTAACTCATGTTTCAGCCTTTACTCATGTTGTAGCCTTTAGCCCATGTATAAGTACTTACCTTGTGTTGTAGCCTTTAGCCGATGTTTTAGCCTTTAGCTTGTTTCAAGCCTTTAACTCATCTTTTAGCCTTAAGCTCGTGTTTTAGCGTTAGCCCATGTTTCAGCCTTTAACTAATGTTTTAGCCTTTAGCCCCTGTATAAGTACTTACCTTGTGTTGTAGCCTTTAGCCCATGTATTAGCCTATAGCTCGTGTTTTAGCCTTTAGCTGATGTTTTAGCCTTTAGCTTGTTTCAAGCCTTTAACTCATCTTTTAGCCTTAAACTTGTGTTTTAGCATTGAGCGTATGTTTAAGCCTTCATGTCATGTTTTAGCCTTTATGTCATGTTTTAGCCTTAAGCTTGTGTTTTAGCGTTAGCTCATGTTTTAGCCTTTGTCTTGTGTATTAGTACTTACCTTGGGTTTTAGCCTTTAGCTCTTGAGTCAACCTTTAACTAATGTTTTAGCCTTTAGCTTGTTTTTAGCCCTTAGCCTATGTTTCAGCCTTTAACTCATCTTTTAGCCTTTGACTTGTGTTTTAGCCTCATCTGTGTTTTAGCCTTTAGCCCATGCTTTATTACTCTCCTGTTTTGCTTTATTCTGCTCCGACCTTAATTTTCTGTCATACAGCTCTAGCGTCCACTTTAACTACAAAATGAATCTCAGAAAACTAAAGATCCTGCTTTTCTCTTCTGCCGACCAGTGAAGCATCATAAAAGACTGAAAATCTCATTTTTAAACTTTGGATCATGAAAACGCATTGAAGGCAAAAAGTACATACATGTCAGAGTTGTTATTAAACTTGTGTCCTATCATCTTTCTTCACTGCTTTTTCTTTCTGTATGAAATTTACATTTTGTTGCAGTTTTCACAAACTATAGTTACACATGAAGAGAAGTGATGCTTTGTGCCTAATGGATGACTTACATCTGTTAAGTAGCTGTCATATCAGCATCTCGCTGAAAGGATGGTGTTCTTTAAATAATCATAGTGTATAAAATGTGCCGCACTAATAAACACATCTTTCTCTTCGCTCTGATTTTTCCAGGCTCGAATTTAAATTGTGTGTTAATCAGGTTGTTGAACGTTGCGTTGCGCTCGGCGTTAACAGATGCTCCGTGTTGTTGAAATTACTGAATAAAATTTTCTGCTCCTGTGATTACTTCTCATCGTTTCCTCCTTTCTCCTGCTCCTCCTCCTCCTCCTCCTCCTCCCCGTCTTCGACGCCTCAGCGAAGCATTTATTTTCAGTTTCCTCAACGCGGCTAATCAGCTGCCTGACGGACGCCTCGCGGGCGGCGTTAACTGCCGTGGAAATTGAGTATGAAGACGCTCCTTAATTGAGCTGATTAGAGGACGAGAGTGAAAACAGATGGAGACAATATGTAAGAAGAAGGGGGAGGGAGGGAGGGCGTCTGCTTTCAGAAAGAATATCAACGTGAAAAATGGAGGGAGCTTCCCTGACGCTGTCACGGCAACGATACTGACAGAACATCTGACAAATATTCGAGTTATCTCCATCAAAGCTCAAAACTTCGTGTTCAAAGAGTAAGAGTTTGTTTCTTACTCATGCTTTATCCTTCTTACAAATGAACCTTGTTTGCACACATTACACAAAGCAATAAATATGAATCAAGAAAAGAAGAGAGAGTTTGAAACACACACACTGTTAAATGTTTTCATCAGCGAGGTTAAAACATAACAGCGCGGGTCACAAACAAGACAACATCTAAATACGGCGAAATAACCTCCGTACGCTCAGAGTCACCTCAGCTGTCGTTAAACACAGTGTTCAACAACGTTTAATCAACATTTATTGTTTTAGCAATACAAGATAAGGAGGTTTTAAAAAACAAAGAGAATACTAAAAAAAGAAGATGGTAAAAAGTCTCATCTCTAGATAAAAACCTGATTAGATTATCGGTGCGAAAGGCTGAAAAAGAAGCGAAAGGAAAAAATACTACCAAAAGGTTAAAACATGAGCTAGAGACTACAACAAAAGGTAAAGGTTAAAACTCAAGATAAAGGCGAAAACACGACATAAAGGTTGAAACACAGGCTTAAGTTTTGAATATGAGCAAAAGGATAAAACTTGGGCTTATGGCAAATCACAGGCTCAAGGCTAAAACAAATGAAAAAGGTAAAAACACAAGGTAAAGGCTTAAACACCGGCCAAAGACGAAAAAAAACAAAAAAAAAAAACACAACCTGAAGGCAAAAAACAAAACATCTAAAGGGTACAATTCTGGCTTGTGGCAAAGACACAGGCTAAAGGTCTAAACATGAGCTCAGTGCTAAAAAGCAAGTCAAAGGTTAAACATGCAAAAGGGTACAACTTGGGTTTAAGGTCAAAACAAAAGCTAAAGGCTAAAAAAACAATTTAAAAATTACCCTGGCTACCAGAACGTCATTTTCCTGAATGATCAGTGTTTTTACCAGCTACATAAGAACGATAATAAAATCTCTCAAAATATCTTAGTTTGTATAAAATTTGAAAAAATATTTTCACCTGTAGGCCGCCATTGTTGTTTACGCCGCAATAACGTCTGGGTAGTGACGTCATATGGTTGCACCGGGCTGGATCTCATACAGGATCATATAAGTCCTGGAGCGGACTTCAGTGGTTTCCAGAGGAAGTTTTGTGGGTTTGTGTTGGAAAATAGTCGGCACAGCATTTGGCTTTAGTCTCCGTTTATAATGACCCACACCTGTCAGCTCTTTCATCAGCATGGGCCGGCTAAATGCAGCAAATGCTTCTGGGGAGAAGTGGCCAGAACATAGCCGCGGCTCCATGGGAAGTTGTTTACGCCCACAAGAGATTTCCCACAACTTCCTTCTTTTCTTGTCTTTTGGGAAGCTGTGCAGACTAACATCAGTCTCCTTGTTTCCTTTGGACTGAAAAGTGCACCCGAAAGCAGCCACATGTGGCATTATTATGTTTTTTTCCCTCCTCAAACCTCGTGACTTACGGCGACTAGTAGTGAGTAAACGGCCAAATCCAGATGCTCGGCACCAAGCAACCAATCTACGTCATCAACCCAGAATGCATTGCTGCAGTAAAACAATGGCTGCGCCCGAAGGATAGAAACTGTGTTTTAAACTGTATTCTTATATGCATATTCATGCCTGTTAGTCCTTACAGTCGGGGTTCCCTTTAAGGCTAAAACACAAGCTAAAGGCTAAATCACAGACTGAATGCCAAAACCCAGGTTTGGGGCTAAAACAAAAGACAAAGGTAAAAATCCAAGGTAAAGGCTTAAACACAGGCCACAGACAAAAAACAATCAAAAAACATGTAAAAGGCAAAAACATCATCTAAGGCTACGATGCTTTCCTTTGGCTAAAACACAGGCTAAAGGCTAAAATGCAAACTGAAACACAAGCAGAACAAAAGGCAAAAAGAAAAGGAAGCTAAAGGCCAAAACATCATCTAAGGGCTCCAACACTGGTTTTTGACAAAAACACAAGCTAGGGGCCTAAACATGAGCTAAAGGCTAAAACACAAGCTAAAGACAAAAACTGGAGTTAAAGGTAAAAACAGGGGCTTAAAGCTTAAACACAGGTAAAGAATGAAACGCCAGATGCCCCGCCCCCTGGTGTCTGGCTGCAGTATAGGTCATAAGCCCCGCCCCCTGGTGTCTGGCTGCAGTATAGGTCATAAGCCCCGCCCCCTGGTGTCTGGCTGCAGTATAGGTCATAAGCCCCGCCCCCTGGTGTCTGGCTGCAGTATAGGTCATAAGCCCCGCCTCCCCATGTATTCCAGATATGAGCCGGGAGAACTTAAAAAAATTACGATACCTGGTAGAAACGTTTCTCTCATCCTTACTCTAAGGTAGCATGACGATGTCATCTGGCTGCATGGTGTTCAGGTGTTTTTTTTTCTGAGAAGTTAGTTTCTCATTAGTTATTGGACGTTAAAAACCACGATATAAGTTTCCTTTTACGATAGTTGACAGCTGCCGTTCGTGAGTAGTTTTTATCGGGGATATAAGAAACTTCAGGAAAGAGCCAAAAGGAGACTAAACCTTCTGAAGAAGAAGAAATAAATATTTTTATTTCTCTTTTTTACTTGGCTCCACCGGAAATTCTCTACTGCGCAGACTCTGGCTGCACAATGGCGGCTAGAGAAACGGGGTTTTTGGCTTCAAAATCGTAGAACGGCAACAGGCGGAAGCACGCTGTCCATTCTATATACAGTCATTTGTTTAGACACAAACTAAAGGCTGAAGGATTTAACATGAGCTTACGGCTAAAAATGAGTTCAAGGCGTGAAGATGAGCCTGGAGTCAGCGCTGAAAAGGTGCAGCATCAAATTCCAAATGAGTGAATATTTAAAAAAAAAAAAAAACAAAACAAAAAGAAACAATAAAGCTTTCCGGTTTGAACATTTCCCGACTTTTAATTCCCACTTATTTACCTGAATAAAGGTGACCAAGACGAACTAGTGTGTTTCAATTTACATTTTACTCAACGTCCCAAATCCATTGGAGTTGGAGTCGGAGGTTTAGTCAGCATTTCCAGCATGTTGACCTAAAATGTTCTGCAAAGGAGAAACTCTAAGAGAACTTCAGCCAAAAACACTTTTCATGGGTTTAAAACATGGTGAAATTTTGTGCCTGAGATGAAATTATCACCCAATGAGAACCTAAAGAGCTTTGGAGCGACAAGGAAAAAACAGCATAAAGACACAAAAGTGATCATGGTAGAAAATGTTTTCCCTGCTTCATCAAGGTGATGTGACTCGTTATGTGGAGAGGATGAAGCTGTGTGTGTGTGTGTGTGTGTGTGTGTGTTTGTGTGGACATTTATTACACTTGTCATCCAAACAAAGACGTTCCCCGGTGAGCACTCCAAGACAAATTGACAGACGGGCACTCGTGAACATGCACACGCCGAAAAAAGAAATCCAGAACGTGTCCACAGCTGATGCGTCGCTTTAACAGCCTCCGTCTTTGTTATATCTGTCGCAAAACCTTCAATTTAAAGAAAAGGCTCCTTAGATTTGATGAAAGCGGTTTCATGAGTGTGGGGTTCACTTTCTTTGTTACACACACTGTATGAGTGTGTGTTGAAAGGCGGAGCAGACACACTCTGAGGCCCCATCGTCGCCTCCTCCTCGGTGCATGACTGGGCGCTTCTGAGTTCCATTAGACTCATTGTCTTCATCCTTCTGCACACACACACACACACACACACACACACGCTCTGTTAACACACACACACACAGATCAGCACAGGCTCAGAGGAGGCGGCAGGTGGCAGAAATCCATCGCTGGACTACGTGCTGCTAATGTGTGTGAAGGTCTGAGCTGCCATGTTCGCCGCATTGACTCACATCAACGAGTCCAGGTGTGTTTGGCAACTGCGCTAAAATATTCCTATAAATCTGTATCCTGGGGTCTGTGTGTGTGTGTGTGTGTGTGAGGAGAAAGGAAAGCGATAGATGGATGAGTAGGTTGAGGTTTGGAGGGGTGTTCACATCCTGCAGAGCGAGCCGGCCGCTCTCGGTGTTTCCTAAGTGATAAACGGGTCAACAGAAGCAGTCGTTGTTTTCAGCCTCACAGCGACCTGCTGCTGCTCCCAAAAACGAAAAAATCAAACCTCACAGCAACAGTACGAGCAGCCGCTGTGAGCCCAGGTTTTTATCACCGAGTGAGCTCTGCTTCCTGCTTTTAGTTTGGATCTGGTGAACGCGTCGGCTGGAAAACATCCTCACACACAAATCTAGATTTTAGATCTCTCGGGGCCAGGATTTGAGAAGTGACCTCGATGTTGACCAATCAGGTATCAGCAAGCTTTTTGTGCCTGCATAAAAAACTACAGTGGCCAACAAGGGTCAAACGTACGGCAACGGGCCAGTACGTCTCAGTTCGAGGAAACAGCTTCGAGTACAGAAACGATACAAAAATCACAAACTCTAAACGAGGTACAAAAAGAGGAACGTTGTGCAAAGGAAAAAAATGTGCTGCATAAGACGAAAACGATCAGTAAATAGAAAAACACTTCATTACCGGTCACTACAAACGTAAGTGCTCCAAACCTGCAGGGGGCGCATTGAGCGAAACAGCTTAATGGAGAGACACACGGGATGTAGAGAGAGAGAGAGAGAGCAGCTGACTGGACCACGGTTCATGAAAACACAGCGGGAACGGTGATGCAACTTTTATTTAATTATATTTATATATTATGTTTATATCACTGTACAACGCAGATTTTTTCTGTATTTACAGATCGTTTCTGTATTTACAGATCGTTTCTGTATTTGCAGATTGTTTCTGTGTTTTGTTGCACAGGTGCTTCAAGAGGTTTTATATAGCAGACATAATTATTCTTCATCTTAGTTTATTTTACTTTTTACTATTTCACTTTGTTTTTATTAACTGTATCAGATTTTCTTCCTGTCTCTACTTTGGGGATTGTTTCACTCTCTGGGTATGTGTTGTGCAAGTTGTCTAGTTTCCTAATTTAGAACTTGAAATATTGGCGTAACTGAAGCAGCAATACATTACCTCTCTCATAGATTCTGTCTGTACTTTGTTTTCTCTTGTTTAACAGAATAAAAAGCTTTATCTTTATCTTATTTACATGACAGGATTATTTCTGCCTCATGTTCATAATTCTCCTCTGCAGAGTTCTGCCCCGATGCACACAGACATACATGAAGAAATCCGCACGCTATGTAGCGGACGGTCGGGAAAAATAATGACGCAACCACCACAAGAAATGCATTGAAACAAATCTCTGCCTTTTTAAAAGACTCATAGGTCCATTTTTATGACGATAGCAATACTGTAAATGTTGTTTCTGCCTCCTAAAGACTGAAAAACAGAGGGAAAACACTGAAATGCAATAAAAGCGGTTCTCAGGTAGAACAGGATTAGAGTCAACTAGGCACTGGCACAAGTACTGAACAAGAACTGGTGGAAAGGGGGGTTGTTGTAAAAGTAAAAGTAGTTGTTGGGGAGATAGGACAGATATTTTCTGCTGATGACAGTGAAACTAATAATGTTCATGTGAATCTGATTCCTCCTTATGATACGATTGATGTCGTTCATGTTGGTGACATCTACTTTAATATAGACAGACAGATAGATAGATAGATTGATAGATAGATAGATGGATAGATAGATAGATAGATAGATAGATAGATAGATAGATAGATAGATAGATAGATAGATACTTTATTGATCCCAAGGGAAATTCACAGAAAAGAAAAAAGTGAGAGCAGCTCCTCCCTTGAATAAGTACGTTTTCCACTGCTATATTCTCGAAAAAAAAGGAGTAAGTATCCACAGGATAAAAATGTTCTACATCGTGGGTGTAATCAAGGATCGCGATTAACAGAAATACACTAATAAAAAGTTCAAAACTAAACTACAGGGACGGAGCTACTGGAAAGGCAATGCTGGAAATGCATTATGCCTCTAATGTTAAAATTGTTCACTTGTTTTTGTTGCCTGGTTTCTTGAAACTTCCCTCTAGCGGATACAAGTTTTTTTTCTTATAAAACACAGTCAAGGTTTGGTTGTTGAGGAATCAAAGCTACAGGAATGAACTCCTGTATGAAAGTACAATGTTCATTCGAGGACCTTACCAGACTTTGCAGCTCAATTCATCACAACACCTGACTTCAAATACATTTTTTTGTAAAGTACAAATTGAAATTAGAACTTAAAGAAACCAAAAAAGGTCAAGTTTGTCTCTCATTGTGTCAAGAAAATCCACATTCTATGATTTTATATCTGGATTTACGATCGATGCGTTCCCTCGACGCAGCTCTACAGAGACTCGGTGAAGTGATAAATTCCTCGACTATTTCCCGTCTGTGTCTGTTAAGATTAAGACGAGTTACCTCCTGGATTCCAGTCATGAAAATATTTCATGGAAGATAAAAAGCTGAAAAGTTTCCCGCAGTGTTTAGAAAGAGGAAATGTTTCCTCTCAGCGTGTTTTTGTCTGAAGAGGCTGCGAACACAGCCTGAGGAAAACCACCGATGTCGACTTTGATTTTGTTTTTATGTCTTTGAGCTGCAGGGGGGGGGGGCACAGCCAGCTGAGGAAACGTTACAAACACACCGTTCTGAATATTTCAGCCACAGGTCACGGCCGACATATGTCTCTACAAAGACAAAAGCATGTTTTTATGCTGTTTTATATTCTCTCAAGTTAAGAGGAACAGAAGTTTCTCCATGTTTGATTTTCAAAGCAGCTTGAAAAGCACAGTTTTCTGCCGTACTCACATCACACCTTCTTATTTGTCTCCTGCTCGTCGTTATCCCCGCCAAGGACATTATGTTTTTGTTTAAGTTTGTGTGTGAGTGAATAGGCTGGGTTTCAATGAAGCTTCCTCAAAGAGAGAAAAATTAAAAATAAAAAAAAAAACAAATGGTGGTCTGACTCACACGGAAACAGTGATATTGACTAAACTTAATGTTTACAACGTCAGCTTGGCTTTTATTCTTGTTGAATGTATGTCAACAATAGAAAAACCTTCAGGTATCTGTGAAAAGAGTGAAGTCACTGTGTTATATTCTTGTTTTTATTTAATTTTTGAGGTTCAGATAAAAAAGTGACACTGCTGAATTTACTTTTTAGAAACACTTTTTCTTCCATCAATGTTCTTTGAGACCTTTTCTAAGGCTGCATGAAGAAACAAGTTGATATATAGAAAAATATCTGAAGTAGAAATGTTGCTTTTGAACTCTGACGTTAAACTGTCAGAAACATTAAAACTGTCTGTTTGTTCTGTTGTTGGGTGTAAGGAACAATTTTCCAACTTCTGCTGAATACAGAACAATTTTAGAGTGACCGATGTTCTGGAGTAAAAAGTGACCGTGTTAAATGAAGACCTCCAGGTGAATGTGTCACTAATTATCAGATGACTGTCTCCAGTTAACTGGGTCACACTTTACTCTGAAACACCAGATGTCTGTGACTTGAATGTGTTTCTGTACCAGCCTCAGTTCACCAGGTTTGACTGTGAATAAGTCATATTAACTGATTTATTTTTATTTATTAAACCTTTATTTAACAAGGTTGGTCCCACTGAGGTTGAGTGTGGAGTAAATGTGGGTCAAAGGTGAAGAGTTGTGCAGAAGATTCAGGACTCACGTCAAAAACCTTCTCGATGTACTGCTCGTCCTGGACTCGGTCTCGAAGAATGTCCTGGTTCTGTCGTACAAAGGTGATGTAGGTGTCGGCCAGATCCATCCCTGGTTTCTGGAAGAGGAAGAACAGAGAGAGAGAGAACTCAGGGAGAAAAGAGAGGATGGATGGATGGATGGATGTGGAGAACGATGTCTGATATTCACAGCAAACACACTGAGCTCGCGGTCGAGGAAGGAAACATGATTCAACAAGAGTGAAAGTTTCAGAACAGTGAGATGGAAAAGGAAAAGATGGCAAATGTAGGGTAACCATATTTAGTAGCTTCATAACCCCAACAATTATTTAAGATACTCTTTTTAAGTTTGAAGGGAAGATTTTCTATCATGTAAAAATCAATGATGGCGAGAAGCCCATTTCTGACAGTTGAAATATAAAAAAAAGGTTTTGTTCAGATTTATTTTGCCCGTATTCAGTCAAAATAAGAAACAAAAACTCAAAATTTTGGCTTTTTCTCTCAAGATTTTGGCTTTCTATCTCAAAATTTGACATTTACTCTTAAAAAAAAGTCACTTCCTACAGCAGAATTTTGACTTTTTTACTCAAATGTTGCCTTTATACCTCAAAATTAACTTATTATTAATCTTATATCTCCAGTTGTTTCTCAGAATGTTGATTTTCTTTCCTCCCAGAAATTTGACATTTACTATCAAAACAGCCACTTCTAAATTCAAAACTTTGACTATTTGTCAGAATTTCTACGAGAGACGACTTTACATTGCAAAATTTCCAATAATTGCCCTGGAATTTTGATCCTTAATCTCAAAATTTTATTTCAGAATTTCTTCTGTGAATCCATGAAAATGTCCACTTTTAATCCAGAATCTGGACTTTTTCTCTCAGAATATCTAGTTTTTATCGAAAAACTTTGACATTTACGCTCAAAATTTCCCATATTTATCTCAAAATTTTGACTTTTTATCTCAAAATTTTCACTTTTAGTCGACAAACTTTGATAAAATATCACAAAATTGCAATTTTTTATGCCAGAATTTGTACTTTTAATCTTAAAAACTCCACTTTTTATCCCGGAATCTAGACTTTTTACCTCAGTATTTTGACATTTTCTCTCTGAATATCTTGTTTTTATCAAAAAACTTTGAAAATAACGCTCAAAAGTTCCCATATTTATCTCCAAATTTTGACTTTTTATCTCAGAATTTCCACTTTTATTCAAAACACTTTGATAATTATCACAACATTTCAATTTTTATGATAGAATTTCTACTTTAAACCTTAATATTTCTATTTTTAATCCAGAATCTGGACTTTTTCTCCCAGAATGTCTAGTTTTTTATAGAAAAACTTTGATATTTATGCTCAAAATTTCCCATATTTATCTCAAAATTTTGACTCTTTATCTCAAAATTTCCACTTTTATTAAAAAAACTCTGATAATTATCACAAAATTTCAATTTTTATGATAGAATTTCTACTTTAAACCTTAAATTTCCATTTTTAATCCCAGAATTTAGACTTTTTACCTCAGTATTTTGACTTTTCTCTCATAATTTCCCCTTTAATCTACAAATTGCAACTTTTTATCAAATCAATTCCAATAATTTTCTCAGAATTTTGAATTTTTATTACAAAATTTCCACTTATTTCCCTTCATTTTATTAGACTTTAATCTCAAAATTTTGACTTAATGTGGGCAAAAATATAAAAATGCTCATCATTTTAACTGGCTGATAGTAATGTTTCACCACATGTTTAAATAAAAACAAACATTCACTCTCTTGTGCAAAAATATAGATAATGCCTGACAATCTCATTTAAAGTATCTGAGTGTTTTCATGAAGGAGTGAAGAGTTTTAACCATGGAACAAATGTTTAGCATCACCTGCTGCTTCTTGGGTGAAGAGCGTTTGAAAAATAATCTCATTTTCTGTCGTTGGAGTCTTTACTACGAAGGAAACAGTCTCTGAGGCTGAAGCAGCGTTTGCTCAGCGTGCAGAGGCCAGAGGCAGGAGGAGTGAGCAAACCTCTGTCCATTCACACTCCTGTTGTCGGGGGAGATTACAGCTGCGGCGCTTATTGTAATTGCTTTGACATCTTTCACACCCGCTCTCTCTGAGCCCGCGTGTGCAGCCCCCACCCCGGGGGGTTTGTTGTGCTGCTGCAGAGCACGGCACGTCAGAGCCCCCGTTAAACAGAGCCGCTGTTAAACAGAGCCGCCAGAAACCCAGAGAGCTTCAGGCTTCACTCAAAGGCAGGAGGAAGGTGAGAGAGGGATTCAGCTGTGGGAGTGGGACCAAAACACACACATGCTAATGCAGGAAACCAGCAGGTGAGCTGCTCCAAGGTGGAAGTTTGTGACCATTTCCATCCTCAGAAAGATGCAAAGTTACAAC
>RPOG01003476.1:27734-47752 GCA_008086565.1 Thalassoma bifasciatum
AAATCTCTGCACGTAAGCAGCAAGGCCCAAAACCAACATTGAATGGCCGTGACCTTTGACCCCTCAGGCGGCGCTGCATTAAAAACCCACATCATTGTGTAAAGGATATTAGCACGTGGGCTCAGAAACACTTCAGAAAACCATTGTCAGTTAACACAGTTCATCACTACATCTACAAGTGACAGTTCAAACTCTACCATGCAAAGACAAAGTCACACATCAACAACACACACAAACGCTGCAGAACTCTTTTTGGAAATCATGGACGTGGTGTCCTCAGGGCCAAAGAGGAAAAGGACAATCCAGATTGTTCTCAGAGCAAAGTTCAAAAGCAGCATCTGTGATGGTATGGGGGTGTGTTAGTGCCCATGGCATCATGGGTAACTGTCCCAGTATCTGTGGAGGCAGCATTAACGCTGAAAGGTACAAACAGGTTTTGGAGCAACATCTGCTGCCATCCAAGACACTTTGTCTTTTTCAGGGACGTCCCTGATTATTTCAGCAAGACAATGAAACCAAGACACATTCTGCTCCTGTTACAACAGCGTGGCTCCGTAGTAGAAGAGTGCAGCTACTAGACTGACCTGCCTGCAGTCCAGACCTGTCTCCCACTGAGAATGTGTGGAACATTATGAAGAACAGAATACAACAACAGAGACTTTGGGACTGTTGATCAACAAGAATGTGAAAGAATTCCAGCTCCAAAGCTTCAACAGTTAGTTTCCTCAGTTCACAAACATTATTGAGTTTTGTTAAAGGAAAGATGAACCTGTCACAGCTTTTTAAACCATAACAGAAAGTTGTACAAAAGTGAAGACAGTTTTTTGAGGAAAAGGAAATGAAAACGTGACTCTGACTGTAATCAGGCAGAACGACTGGATCAGATGTTTGTTCTGATGTTTCCTGATCAAAGTCGTCTCAGCAGCTGCTTCAAAAACCTGCAGCCTCTGACAGACTGAGACCAGTCAGCTGTAATTCAGACAGACCAGAGGTTAAAGTGGGGTCACGCGCCCGCAGGAGGGGGATCTGGTACGTGTGGTCAAAGGAGCGGTGATGCCGGTGTGTCCGAGCGAAGAGGGGAGGGGTCAGGACAGTGATTGACAGGCCTGTCAGATTTCCCATAATCCTCTAGAGTGAGGAAATGTTGATGAGACGGAGCCGTGTGAGTCGTTCTGGGCGTGTTTCATTCCCGTCACGTCGTCTCTGATCTGTTTCCGCTGACACTTTGAGGTCACATCAGATACGTTTCAATTTATCTCTGGACAGATCATCATAAATGTCTCCGTTGACAAATCTAAAACACATTTTTAGATCTTCTTTTGTTTTACCTTTGGTGTATTTCTGAATTTGTAGCCTTTCCTCTCAGGACATTTATTAATTTAACCAAGAGTCCTGAGAAATGAGCCAGAGATCACGCTTTGCTTTGACGCAGGATTTGAATATTTTCTTTAATGCATAAACCAAAATGATTAAATTTTTCCTCTTTACAGACGTTTTCAGGTTCAGCTCAGGTCAAGAGCTTCGATTTAAGTTCTTGAATCTGAGTTCTGAAGGTTTCGTGTCTCGTATTTGTTAAAAAAAATATGCAGAAAAATTTTCCTGGAACATCTTATGTGAAGGATCCATTATTGCTCAACAATACAAACAGGTTCAGGAGGAACATGTGCTGCCAGAGATTAAACATTTAATCAGAAAAAAAATAAAATAAACACACATTCTTCATATTTAACAACAGTATGGCTCTGAAGTAGAAGAGTCCAGGTGCTGAACTGGTTCATTGCAGTTCTGACTTGTTAGTATCTGGAGCATCATGAGACAAGAAATAAAACAAAGGAGATCCTGAAGTGTTGATCTGCGTTCCCATGGCAACGATAGTTTTGACTTTTTAACCATAAATTTCACATTTAAATATAGAATTTTGACTTTTAAACTAAAAATGTTGACTTCATTACTACATAATTTCAACTTTTTAACAAAATTTGGACTTTATTAACTCAAAGTTTCAACTTAATTTACTCACAATTTCAACTTTTTACCTTAAATTTTGGCCGTTACCAAGAAATTTGGACTCAATTAACTTGAAATTCTGACTTTATTGTTCAACATTTTGTCTTTTTTAAGCCAAATTTTCACTTTTTATCTCAATATATCGTCTTTGTAACTCAAAATTAGGACTTTTTGTCTCAAAATTTCAACTGTGCTCAAAATTTTGACTTTCTTAACTTGAAATTTGGACTTTTTCACTCAAAGTTTTGACTTATAATCTAAAAAATTTCAACTCCATCACTCAGAAGCTATATTTTTTTTTCTTGAAATTTTGACTTTCGTCTTTTTGACTAAAAATTTCTACATTATTTACTCACAATTTCAACTTTTTACCTTAAATTTTGGCCGTTACCAAGAAAATTTGGACTCAATTAACTTGAAATTCTGACTTTATTGTGCAACATTTTGTCTTTATTAAGCCAAATTTTCACTTTTTATCTCAAAATATCGTCTTTGTAACTCAAAATTAGGACTTTTTTATTCACATTTCAGCTTAATTAACTCAAAATTTTGCCTTTTTGTCTCAAAATTTCAACTGTGCTCAAAATTTTGACTTACTTAACTTGAAATTTGGACTTTTTAACTCTAAGTTTTGACTTATAATCTAAAAAATTTCAACTCCATCACTCAGAAGCTATATTTTTTTTTCTTGAAATTTTGACTTTCGTCTTTTTGACTAAAAATTTCTACATTATTTACTCACAATTTCAACTTTTTACCTTAAATTTTGGCCGTTACCAAGAAAATTTGGACTCAATTAACTTGAAATTCTGACTTTATTGTGCAACATTTTGTCTTTATTAAGCCAAATTTTCACTTTTTATCTCAATATATCGTCTCTGTAACTCAAAATTAGGACTTTTTTATTCACATTTCAGCTTAATTAACTCAAACTTTTGCCTTTTTGTCTCAAAATTTTGACTTTCCTAACTTGAAATTTGGACTTTTTCACTCAAAGTTTTGACTTATAATCTAAAAAATTTCGACTCCATCACTCAGATGCTTGACTTTTTATCTTGAAATTTTGACTTTTGTCTTTTTGACTAAAAATTTCTACATTTACTCAAAATTTTGGCCGTTACCAAGAAAATTTGGACTCAATTAACTTGAAATTCTGACTTTATTGTTCAACATTTTGTCTTTATTAAGCCAAATTTTCACTTTTTATCTCAATATATAGTCTTTGTAACTCAAAATTAGGACTTTTTAATTCATATTTCAGCTTAATTAACTCAAAATTTTGCCTTTTTGTCTCAAAATTTTGACTTTCCTAACTTGAAATTTGGACTTTTTTAACTCAAAGTTTTGATTTATAATCTAAAAAATTTCAACTCCATCACTCAGAAGCTTGACTTTTTATCTTGAAATTTTGACTTTCGTCTTTTTGACTAAACATTTCTACATTATTTTCTCAAAATTTCAACTTTTTAACTCTGAGTTTTGACTTATAATCTGAAAGTTTCGACGTTTTTACTCAAAAACGTGACTTTTTATCCTGAAATTTTGAGTTTTTATCCCAGAATTTCCACTTCATATACTTAAAATTTTGACATTTTTACCCAAAATGTTAACTTTTTATCTCAAAGTTTCAACTTAATAGTGGGTAAAAAAAATTCTCAGCAAAGCAAGTTTTTCATTTTCATTTTTTTAATTGGCAGAAATCATAATTTATCACTGAGGATCCTGCAGGATTATCTGCACCAGGTTTTCAGGGTGGAAGTGAAACGATGAGAGAAAATCTCAGCGTGTCAGAGTTTCTGGACTTTCATCACCCTAAGTTTCCACTTGATGCCTCATCAATGTCGCTCCAACGAGTCAGCGCCCACCGAGGCGAGATTCTGGCGTCACTTCTCTAACGGGGAGAAAATAGCGGCGTGACTTCCATATTTAAACGGACTCAGCGGTTTGGAGTGGTTGAGTGTGTGTTTCTCACACGTGTTGAGCAGGTCTGACGTGCTCACGCTCCACAGCCAAGATGGCAGTGACTGACAGCCGCACCAGCTC
This sequence comes from Thalassoma bifasciatum, assembly GCA_008086565.1. Taxonomy (NCBI): domain Eukaryota; kingdom Metazoa; phylum Chordata; class Actinopteri; order Labriformes; family Labridae; genus Thalassoma; species Thalassoma bifasciatum. The sequence continues at coordinate 31,785 of RPOG01003476.1, forward strand.
GTCTCCACCATATGCACGCAGGCGGAGCAGCAACACAAACATTGGAAGAGCCACCGTCGTCACTGGCTCCTCACCATCTTTTCCACACGCTCGCCGTCCTGCAGAGCGTGGACCAGCGTTTCTGAGGCGCCGTCATCAGATGTGTTTCCCCAAAGCTCCAACATGAAAATCTGAGTCCAGCGTCTCTTTGGCCAAACTTCAACAAATATGTCCAGGAATAAAAAACGCTGACGTTCTACGAGCAGAATATGGATGTTTATCTCCTGAAATGAGATCAACAAACGTCCTCTTTTTCCCAGACTTCTCCTCCTTTTTGGTGGGAGAATTATGACTGGAGGGATTTTATACAATTTCCCAAAAGGTGCATGTTCATTCTAACTGCTTGTTTAGTGCTCTAAGACAAAAAAGCTGAAGTACAAATGCTGTTATACAGAAAAACTGAATATGGTACAACTCCTCTTTTTCCTCATGGTGGAAAGCACTGAGATTTTTTTTTTGCCCATAATAAGTCAGATTTTGAGATAAAGAGTCAAAATTTTGAGAAAAGAAGCAAAATATTATTCAATAAAAATTCAAAATTCTGAAATAAGTCAAAAGTTTGAACTAAAATTTCAAAATTTTGAGCTAAAATTTCAAAATTTGAGATACAAGTAAAAAATCTGCAATAAAATTTCAAAATTCAGCAAAAAGTCAACATTTTGGGCTAGAAAGTCAAAATTTGAGACCAAAAGTTAAAATAAGAAAAAAGAAAATCAAATTTTTAAATACAAAGTTAATTTTGAAGTAATAAGTCAAAATCTGGCAATATAAAGTCAAAATTTTGATCTAGAAAGTCATAGTTTTGAAATTAAGGTCAAATAATAAAAGTCTAAAATTAAAAAAATATATATTGAAATTGAAAATTGAAATTTTGACACGAGTCAATTTAAGTCCAACTTTGAGAAAAACAAAATCAAAAACTTGAGATGCAGAGTTAAAATTTTGAGATAACAAGACCAAATTCTGACATAAAAAGTCAGATATTGAAAAGTACAAATTTTGAAACAAAAAGGCAAAGTTTTAGACAAAAAGTTTTAGTTTCAAATGAGAAATTCAAAATTCAGATAAAAAAAAAAAAGAGGTATAAAGTCGATTTTATGTCAAAAGTCAAAATGCAGCAATTAAATATCAAAATTTTGATCTAGACTGTCAAAGTTATAACATTAAGGTCAGATAATAGAAGTATAATTTTTTATCAAAAAAGTTAAATATTGAGATAAAAAGTCTGAATTTTTCAAGACAAGAAATCTTGAGATAAAAAGTTAAAATTACAAAATAAGAGCAAACTTTGCAATAAAATGACAATTTTTGGGGGGCTAGAAATCATCATTATGAAAAAGAAGGCAAATATTGAGATGAAAAGTACAAATTTGGAACAAAACGTCAAATTTTGAGACAAAAAGTTGAAGTTTTGAATGAGAAATTCAAAATTTTGAATAAAAAAATTGAAATTCAATGTTGAGTTTTGCGGTAAAAATTCAACATGATTTGGAAAAAGTTTAATTCTGACTTGCAAAAAAAAAGAAAAATGAAATCCAACAATGCCAAGTTTTTGTTTTTATATTAATAACTGGTAGAAATGGGCTTCTTTACATTATTTATCTTCACAACAGAGAAAACGTTTACTCCAAACAGCAAAGGAATGATATAAAAACATGTTTTGGGCTTTTTTTTTTTTTTTTTTACAGTATAGTCATCCTTACTGTGAAATAATGTGCAAACACACACATCCTGCACCTGGTTGGCGTGATTTGAACCCAGAGCCGGAAACCAACCTGTGCAGGTGTGTTATTACCTGTCACTTCACCGCCCTCCTCCTCCAATCATTGTCAACAGCCCTCACCTCCCCCCCTCCCCCCTGTCGGCGTCTCGCAGGTTAATTTCACTTCATTTATGTTTCTACTGTCAAATGTTGACGAGCATCCAGGCGACCATTATCCCGGCGCAGAGAGGATTATTGGTGTTTGGCTACAAGTTCAGAAACAGTGAAGGAGACAAAACAGGCAGAGCGTGACAAGAGCTCAGAGTGTGTGTGTTTTCACGTCAGACTCTCCTTCCTCTCGTGTTAAAGTCTTAATCGCGGCGCGACCTTGACACGGCCGCAGAGCCTCGACAGTGCGACGAAACAGTGGAGCAGTCTCGCTCTCTTTTCTCTTCATTTACTAACTCTGATTCGGAAGTCCCCTGCCTCTCCTCCCTTCTCCTCCCGGCGGCCGCAGAGTCCACTGTTGGCCCCGTCCTTATACATCGGTCACTGTGTGTGCCCTTGTGTGTGTGTGTGTGTTATAATCTTGATGTTGTTGTGCAGCTTGATCCGACCTTACATGAACTTTTACTGAGACGGTTGATCTTTCTCACTTTGTGTTCGCTCCTCATCTGCACTTGATTTATTCAAAACTTTCAAACACAAGTCAAACAAGAATTAAAGGTAAATATTCTGTTCATCAGCTGATCAAAAGTTTAAGAGCACAGTCTTTAAAAGATAAAATCTGCACAAAAATGTGGATTTAAGTTGATTTTCTGTCAGGTTTTCTCTCTGTCATGACCTCCTGATGGTAGAGACTAAAAATCTTTCTCTCTTTGAACGTGGTCGATTGTTGAGCTGCAGAATCAAAACCTCTCACAACACAACGCCATCACTGCTGAGGTTGGACGCAGTAAGACAGACATTTAGAATTTATGAGAAGATCCTGAGGGTTATGGAACAAAAAAAGTCAAAAACATTTCACCAGCTCTGAGTCTGAGGATCTGATTGGCTGTTCATCAAGACACAGGACGATCCTCGACCCAAATGAAGGTCGTTACTGGAGTCGACTGCAGCCCAATAACCATCAGACGGTGTCTGAGAGAGAAGAGCTTTAAGAACAAAAACCTCTTCAACTCAACTGCCTGTCAACAGTTTGAGATCAAAATTTTGGGATAAAAAAGCTAATTTATGGTGAAAAAAGTCCAGAGTTTGAAGTAAAAAGTCAAAGTTTCAAGGCAAAAAGACCAAATTTGGGAATAAATTTTGGCCAGGCCTTGCTAGAGAAAGAGATTATTTAATCTCAAGCAGCCTGCCTGGTTAGATAAAGGTAAATAGAATAAAAACTCAAAAAATAAGACAAAAATATCAAAACTGGAGTTTTATAGTCAAACTCAAGAGATAGAAAGTCTAAATTATGTGATTAAAGTCAGAACTTTTTGGATTTGAAGTAAAAGTTTTTGGGAAAACAGCTTAATTACTAGGAAAGAACCAAAAGTTTGAGATCAAAAGCCAAAATCTTGGGATTACGGTCAAAATGTGGTTATAAAAGGTTGAAATTATGATGTTTAATTCTTAACTGGGCTTTAGGTTTTGGAACAAAAGTGTTTTGTCTGAGAGAGAAGAGCTTTAAGAACAAAAACCTCTTCAAAGGCCTCGTCTCCTTCCACTAAATCTCCCGTTTGGACTTTGACAGAGAGCATCATGGGACATTGAAAGGTGGAAGAAAGTTTGATTCTCTGAGGAGAAAAACTTGAACCTTGATGGTCCTGATGGCGTCCAACGTTACTGTCATGACGAGGAGATCCCACTGAGATGTTTTCTAGGCGGCACAGTGGAGGGGGGGGGGGCATCATGATCTGCTTTTTCTGAACAATGGAACAATGGAGCTGACGGTTGTTCAGGGGCGTCCTTCATGACTGAGGGCCCTGCTCTGTCTGATAATGACAACAGGACAACNAACAGAATATTCACTGTCATTGTTGGTGAAACTCTGATTTCAGCCTCTTAAAGATCCATCAGTGCAAAGTGTAAATTTGTGCAATTTTCCAACTGGTCTTAAAACATTGATGTAGCCTTTTTTTAACCCAAAACACAAAGTAAACAGGTATAAAGTCTTTCAGGTGTGAACACAGGAGGGTTGAAGCTTCATGTTTTCGTGACAAAGTGTCGGAGGTGGAGCCGTCAAACGAGGACGATACGAGGCCCCGCCCCCCTCCTCTACCCACCACCTGCAAAAGAGGCTTACCCGTGTCAGGTTCCCTCCACACAAAGGACCAAGAGGCCGAGGTAGCGGTTACATTATAATTTCAGGGGAGGAAGCAGCTGAGGAGGAAGTCTGCTGGGAACCAGAGAGCATGATGGGATAGGTGGGAGGAACCGTGGTGGGGCAGAGGATTAAGGAGGGTCAGGTTGGATTATGTTGCTGCTCTTTATCTCAGCGGTTCAATGTTTTCACATCAGTTTTATTATTTATACTAACAAATGTTTGTGAATTAAACTCATGAATTCTGTCACACACATATTTATGGTTTTAACTTCTCATTAAGACCATTAAAGTCTACAAAAGCAGATCACACACTGTTTAAAAGAACTGAGGAAACTAATTGTTGAAGCTTTGGAGCTGGAATTCTTTCACATTCAACAACTTCAGTTGCTCCGTTGTTGTATTTTGTTCTTCATCATGTTCCACACATTTTCATTGGGAGACAGGTCTGGACTGCAGGCAGGTCAGTCTAGTAGCTGCACTCTTCTACTACGGAGCCACGCTGTTGTAACAGGAGCAGAATGTGTCTTGGTTTCATTGTCTTGCTGAAATAATCAGGGACGTCCCTGAAAAAGACAAAGTGTCTTGGATGGCAGCAGATGTTGCTCCAAAACCTGTTTGTACCTTTCAGCATTAATGCTGCCTTCACAGATACTGGGACAGTTACCCATGATGCCATGGGGCACTAACACACCCCCATACCATCACAGATGCTGCTTTTGAACTTTGCGCTGAGAAAAATCCTGATTGTCCTTTTCCTCTTTGGCCCTGAGGACACCACGTCCATGATTTCCAAAAAGAGTTCTGCGGCGTTTGTGTGTGTTGTTGATGTGTGACTTTGTCTTTTCATGGTAGAGTTTGAACTGTCACTTGTAGATGTAGTGATGAACTGTGTTAACTGACAATGGTTTTCTGAAGTGTTCCTGAGCCCACGTGCTAATATCCTTTACACAATGATGTGAGTTTTTAATGCAGCGCCGCCTGAGGGGTCAAAGGTCACGGCCATTCAATGTTGGTTTTGGGCCTTGCTGCTTACGTGCAGAGATTTCTCCAGATTCTCTGAATCTTTTGATGATATTATGGTCTGTAGATGATGAAATCCATCAATTCCTGCAGTTGGACAAAGTTGAGAAACATTGTTCTTAAACTGTTGGACTATTTGCTCACGCAGTTGTTGACAAAGTGGTGAACCTGGCTCCATCTTTGCTTGTGAAGGACTGAGCCTTTTGGGGATGATGCTCCTTTTATACCCAATCATGACACTCACCTGTTNTGCATGGTAGAGTTTGAACTGTCACTTGTAGATGTAGTGATGAACTGTGTTAACTGACAATGGTTTTCTGAAGTGTTCCTGAGCCCACGTGCTAATATCCTTTACACAATGATGTGGGTTTTTAATGCAGCGCCGCCTGAGGGGTCAAAGGTCACGGCCATTCAATGTTGGTTTTGGGCCTTGCTGCTTACGTGCAGAGATTTCTCCAGATTCTCTGAATCTTTTGATGATATTATGGTCTGTAGATGATGAAATCCATCAATTCCTGCAGTTGGACAAAGTTGAGAAACATTGTTCTTAAACTGTTGGACTATGTGCTCACGCAGTTGTTGACAAAGTGGTGAACCTGGCTCCATCTTTGCTTGTGAAGGACTGAGCCTTTTGGGGATGATGCTCCTTTTATACCCAATCATGACACTCACCTGTTTAAATCAACCTGTTCACCTGTGGAATGATCCAAACAGCTGTTTTTTCAGCATCAACAACTTTACCAGACTTTTGTTGACCTTGTCCCAGCTTTTTAGGAACGTGATGCAAAAAACTGTGCTGCTTTGATGCATCATTTCCCACATGAACGAAAAAAGAGACTCTGTCACTGCAGGTATTTCATTTGAAATAGAAGTCAACACTCAATAACCTTTTGTTGCACCATTTTAAATCAAAAATGGGTTTTAAGAAAATGTGTAAAAATTCCTTTAACAGTGTTTCTGGAGTGTCAGGGTTGTACTACGTGCAAAACATATTTCTCAGTGTGACTTCACATTCCTAATAAATCATTTAAAAACTTCAAGTAGTTTCAACTACGAGTCAAAACACAAAAGACAATTTCATTTTTGCTCTAATTTGCTTGCAGAGAAAGTCTCCTCCACAATATTGTAGAAGAAATATTTTGGTCCCAGTGGATGTTTTTAAAGATGAACAGGTTTCATATTAAAGAAAAATAATATTTAGCTTCTGATTTTTGCCTCAGCATCATTTGTGACCAACGCCACAACTCCACTTCAGCAAAAACATCTCCAAGGACAAAAGCGCAATCAGTTAGTTTTGATGATGGAATAAAATAATCCTCTTTATCTTTCACACGAAACAAACTCATGATGAATGCAAAGAGCAGTTTGCATTTCTAACGCCACGAGTGTCAGGGTGTGGATGGAAACACAGACATGGAAACCGACCGAGACGACAGGAAGAATAATAAACAGTCAAAGTGACAGACTCACAGGGACTTCCACATATTTGGCAGCTGCTTTCACCTTTCAGGAGCAGAAGAAGAAGAAGAGGAAGAAGAATAAGAAGAGGAAGAAGAGTGACACTGAAGTTCAACAGGACAAGATTTGATTTCCAGAAAACAACAGAGGGAGCGGTGACAGAAGCAGCTCCACGTTTTCTCTTTCAGGGATAAAAAGAAGCTTCTACTCACTGTGAAAGAAAGGATAGAAGAGAAGAAGGTGCCTTCATCGTATCGGGACAGTTTGGACAGGACGCCGTCGAAAATGGCAGCAAACTGTAGATGAAGAAAAGAGACACAAAGATGGATTAGCCACCAAAACTGAAGTAATGAGCCAGCAGAATCATAAAAATCATGTTGTTTCTTTTTGTTTAAAAACTGAAAATTGAAATAATAGAAAAGCTGAATCGTATGATGGTGAAATTAATCCAAGTTTAATGCAGGACTCTTGTTCTTCTTTTGTTATTTATCCTTAAAAGAGTCAAAGATCACACCCAGAAAGCTCATTTTCTCTTATTTCAGGATAAGAATTTTGGATTTTTTTTCTCTTGCCCTTATATTAGAAGACTTACGGTAATGAAACCAGCTGCATCAGACATTACCGTAAGTCTTCTAATATAAGGGCAAGAGGAAAAAAATCCAAAATTCTTATCCTGAAAGAAGAAAAAATGAGCTATCTGGGTGTGATCTTTGATTCTTTTAAGGATAAATAAATTAATAAAGTTTGTCCTTTCAGCTTGCCCAAATGTTTGAAGAGTTACGGTAATGGTTGGGTGATCAAACGTCAATTATGTCAAGGAGGATTTTATAAAATTCACCAAAATGTTTTTCTTACTTGCAGCCAACCATTGATTTTATAATGAGACGACTCAGCCTCAAAATTCTGAGGTAAAAGTGAAAATTTTTAATATTAAAAAATTCACACGTTTCAATGAAAAGTTGAAATTTTTGGATAAATGGTCAAAACCTTGAGATAATAATATCAAAGCTATTGGATAATAAGTCAAAATCTTGCAATAAAAGTCAAATAATGACAGAATTTGACTTTTTGAGATCCAAAGTCACAAAATGTTAGATCAAAGGTCTGTATTTTGAGATCATAAAGTCAAAGTATTGGCAAAAAAGTCAAACATTTTAATTAATAATGTCAAAATTTGAGATAAAATCCAAATTTTGAGGTAATAATGCCATAGTTATGAAATAAAAAGTCAACATTGCGAATTAATAATGTCAAAACTATGGGAAAAAATCCAAACTTTGAGATGATAACGTCAAAATCAGGATGTTAAAAAAAAGACAAAATTTGGGTTAATAATGTCAAAAGTGCAAGATAAGAATACAGAATTCTGAGATAAAAACTCTAAATTTTGAGAAAGTAATATCAACGCTATTAGATAAAAAGTCAAAATCTTGCAATAGATGTCAAGTAATGACATTAGTCGACATTTTGAGAAAAAAAGTCACAAGATTTGAGATGAAACGTCTGAATTTTGATATCATACAGTCAAAGTTTTGGGGTAAAAAGTCAAAACAATGAGATAATAATGTCGATACTATAAGAAAAAAAGTCAAAATTCTGAGATGAAAAAATCAATTGAAATGATAGTTAATAATTTTAAGATTAAAATTAGGAGAAATTTGACTTTGTATCTCATCAATTTGACTTGAAAATTTCAAAGTTTTAACCGCCAATCTTATAAGTTTGACTTTATCTTTAAAAATTTGCCTCAATTTTCTTTAAATTTTGACTTTTATCTCAAACTGGCAATTTTTTTTCTATCTTTCTCTCAAAATTTTGGGGAAAAAAAGCCTAGTTTGTTTTATTCATTTCTTTTAAATGGCAGAAATGGGCTTCCATACTTAGACAAATACATTATTAGTCCAACAAAATGTATAAAGATATGTAATAAATATAAAAGGAGATCTTTTCTCTCTTTGTTGTTTAAATGTCCTGTTGTTGTTTTACTGCTTTGGTGCTTGATTGGATCAGTTTCATTAATTTTGAAAAAAACAAAAAAAATCTGAATGATTCAGTTTTTATTGAAAAAGCTGAATTCAACAATCACTCTGAGAAACGTGAAATAATAAAGACCAACTTCTAAGACACAAATCTGAAATTTTGACAAAGAACAGAGAGTATAAACCCTAAAAAGCAGTGAAATAATATAAAAGGTCGACAAAAGCTGCTCTGAGAGGATCTGATTGGAGGATAAAAAGATTTACCCGCGCGACGAGGGAGGAAACCATCTCTTTGAAGGTGTCGTCGATCAGGACATCGATTTTGGAGTGGTATTGTTGCTGCAAACAGAGGAGGAGAAAAGGAGGGGGACGAAAAGCAACATTTATTTTATTATTTTCAAAAAACTTAAGGCGCACAAAGAGCGAGAACATGACTCTTTCACGTCACGGAACAACAGCATTGTCTGCGCTGTAAAAAGACAGAAAGAAAAACCCACAACACTCGGTATGAACATCCAGTCCTCACACACAAAGACACACACACACACACACACACTCTCACACACCTCCCAACACAGCGAGGCGTGAAAAACCTTCCCATCCGTGTAACGCCGCTGAGTTAAGCAGCTAATAGGACCATTATGTGGCTGACTGACATTCCCGTCCGCGCTGGAAAAAGCGAAGGAATCTGAAGGATACTTTTTGTGCGGCTCCCGACAATTAGAGCAGCCTTGTATTTCTCTAAAGCACCGGTCCAGCTGCAAGGACCAAAGGCTCACATGAGATTCAATTAACCTCCTACGCTCCAACGGGTCAGCGGCGGCAATTCGAGTGATGTCATCAAAGTATAAACAGTAACGTCGTGGTCAAAAATCAGAAAACTGAACCGTGTTAGAAGCTTAGATTCTTCACATTTCAGTTCCTGAGTTTGTAACGTAATTAGTGAAAGAATCACTCACAACAACGTGGACGTCCTACCTGTTTGGGGTCATTACGTCACATCCTGACGCCCGTACCCTGAATATTCACTCTCCTTTCCACCAGAGGAATCCAGAGTTCAAACATATCAAAAGTGTTGTTTCATCAAATTATTCCAAGTGGTGAAATTTCTCCTGTAAAGTCCGTTGTTTGTCTGTCTGTCGTGTCCGTTCTCATCAATAACAGCAGCTTCACAGTCTCAGAGCATTTCCTCCTCAATGTCAATCTGACAAAGCTTTAAGTGTTTGTTTTCGACAGGGTTCTAGCTGATCGTTTTGTGTTGAGTTTTCATCCCAGGACAGCTTGTGATAGACAACAAGTGCTCCCTGCTTGACTGACCAATTTCGCACAGTGGTTTTGTGTCTTAACTCTAATAGAGGGTCGTTTATTGGCTAACAGGCCTGTCAATCACCCTTAAAGTGACACAAAGCCAGCTGTAGCCATTTAGATCACTGGTGAGACCTATTTATTGCCGTGCATCTTCAATCACATTAATGTGCACGACAGATGAGGTACAACCTGCGACAGGGAACAACAATTTCATGATTTTTTTTTGGCAAATATTTCCACGGAGGAAGCAAAGTTGACTAAAACGAGGACACTGAGCACTGATGACGCTGATTTTGTTTGCACAGTGAGTTGCAACTCTGCTTGGTGTTTGCTCACCTGAGACTGAAAACTCTCTAACTCCTACAAAGTTTTACCTAGAAAGCTCAAATTTTCACTTAGATGTAGATGAAAAAGGTGTCGGAGTGATGTGGTGGAAGTTTTATGTCGGACATGAAGCATCTTGAATTGAATGATCTTCAAAAAATGAAGAGGACAAAAAGGTGTTTCAGCTTCATTTATCCTGATGTGGACTTTGTCCAACTATAAAAACATGATATTTCTTGAAACTAAAGATTTTAAAATTTCGAATGAGGTGTCACTGATGAATTTTGACTTTGTGGTTTTTCAGATTTAAGCACTAAAACATAGGATGGTAAAAAGGCCAGAATTAGGTAGGATGTAAAGGGTTAATCCGCCATTTCATGTCTCGTTTGGGCCCCTCCTAAAAACATATTCATGGCACCTTTTCCCTTGAAGGGAGGAGGGGAAAAAAAGGCCGGGCTGAGCTCTGAATGGCAGCAGCAGCAGGGGAGTTCATCTCTTGGCGACAATGCCCTTTCACTGGCCGTCTAAAGAACACCCAAATTAAAAATTTCAATCAACAAAGCGCACGGATCGCTGACAAATTGCAGGTCCAGGGAGGTCACCGCCGCCAGCCCTAATTATGTTTTTTTTCCCTCCACAAGTCCACAAAATGGCAGTTCTCTTTCAGCACGCAGAATCTTTTCGGCAAATCTTGAGAGCTCTTCTCTTTTTCTCTTCTTACCTCAATTAACATTGCTGCTTTGGCCCATTTTATTTCCACAAAAGCCGCCATAAAAAGCAGAAAAAGGAGAAGAAATTGTTTGGTCTTTGCCATGCGCGCGGCAAAAACTGAAAAGAACAATTATTGCTTTTAAAAACATTTATCTGGTGGTTGAGCTGCAGGCGCGGCGGCTACTTCAGCCGTGAGATGCTTTAGATTCTGAGCCGGGTCACATTTTCAACACGACCCGCCGACACTATTTAAATCCCCTCAGCAACAACAGGAAAGCAGACTGATGAACATTTTCCTGATCAGCCAAGTTTAACAGGGGTCGATGGAAGTTGTTCATCCAGCAGCAGAGTGGATTAAACCGTAAACCTTGTGCCTTTTTTTTTTTTTTTTCTCACAAAGAGAAGTAAACAGCAACGAAGAGACGCAGAGGCGGTGAGAGTGGTTCCCTGACTGATTGACAAACCGACCGCTCCGGATCAAAGGTTTGAATCAAGTTCAGAGCGACACCATTCAGACTGCTGGTCAGGGGTCAGAGGTCAGCGGTCAGCCTCTTTCACCACATCTACGGCGGAGTGAATGGTTTGGAGCTGAACTTCATACACGAAAGTCAAGAGTCTCTGCTGGAGCTGTGATGAATTCAGAGCTTCAGTGGAGAACTATCTTGTAGCAAAAGACTCTAAATGTGGACAAATGAACTATTAAGGGCCTGTTTCCACTGAAAGCTTCATTTTCTCTTCTTTCAGGATAAGAATTTTGGATTTTTTTCCTCTTGCCCTTATATTAGAAGAGTAACTGTAATAAAAAACAGCTGCATCAGATATTACTGTAAAGTTTGTCCTTTCAGCTTGCCCAAATGTTTGAAGAGTTACCTCAAAATTCTGAGGTAAAAGTGAAAATTTTTAATATTAAAAAATTCACACATTTCAATAAAAAGTTGAAATTTTTGGATAAATGGTCAAAACCTTGAGATAATAATATCAAAGCTATTGGATAATAAATCAAAATCTTGCAATAAAAGTCAGATAATGACATAATTTGACTTTTTGAGATCCAAAGTCACAAAATGTTAGATCAAAAGTCTGAATTTTGAGATCATAAAGTCAAAGTATTGGCAAAAAAGTCAAACATTTTAATTAATAATGTCAAAATTTGAGATAAACTCCAAATTTTGAGGTAATAATGTCATAGTTATGAAATAAAAAGTCAACATTGTGAATTAACAATGTCAAAACTATGAGATAAAATCCAAACTTTGAGATGATAACGTCAAAATCAGGATGTAGAAAGACAAAATTTGGGTTAATAATGTCAAAACTGCAAGATAAGAATACAGAATTCTGAGATAAAACTCTAAATTTTGAGAAAATAATATCAACGCTACTAGATAAAAAGTCAAAATCTTGCAATAGAAGTCAAGTAATGACATTAGTCGACATTTTGAGAAAAAAAGTCACAAGATTTGAGATGAAACGTCTGAATTTTGATATCATACAATGAATTATTAAGGGCCTGTTTCCACTGAAAGCTTCAGGCGGTGTCTTTCCTACACAGACACAATTAACACTCAGTGAACACAGGTGTTTTTCAGAAGGTTCAGGAACCTTCAGCATATAGTACACATTACCTACATCAGCAGTTCACACACTGCAAAAACTGAAATCTAAGCAAGTCATTATGTCTTATTTGTAGCAAAAATCGTCTTATTTTTCTTGATTTGTGCCACATTCACCAGACCAGGTCATAAAAATGTCTTATTTTAAGTTTTTAAAAGACAAAAATGAGGTGTAAATTGCTTGTAACAAATCAAAAAAAATCTGCCAATGGGATAAGAAAAATTCACTTGTAAAGTTTCAGTTTTTTCAGTGAAAAATATGAATGAGTCCATGATGAACTGCTCACTCAGATTATTATACAAACTTAGCTGATGCAAGAAATTTCGGGAAAATAATAAAGCAGGAAACAACTAAAACAACCCTGCCTGTAATTTTGTCATTTGATATTGATTAAATAACTCCAAAATGATTTTGCGACCCCCAGAAATCACCTCGTGACCCTCATTGGGGTCATGACCCCAAGGTTGGGAACCACTGACCAACATCACCCACTAAAACTATGTTTTCTGTCCTGACCTTTTCTACCACTGAGCAAAGACTCAGGTGTATCATTATAATAAGATCTGTGACATATGGAAAAAAAAAATAATTGCAGTATACCTCCAGACCAGAAGGGGGCAGTATGAGCTGGTTTGGTTCATAATTATTTTGCACTGCTGATGGTAATAATGTTTGATTACGCTGATTTCCTTTTACAAGGGGCCACATGAGAAACCTGAGTCATTTCTTAGGGCCACACCAACAAGAACACAAACTTTATCCTGCTCAATATGAACTTTTTTCCCCTTTTTATAATGTTTTCACCGAAATACTTTGATTACTTGCTCCTGGAAACCTGACGAATAAGGAATTTCTGTAAATATGTGAAACTGTGGTGTGGGTCAAAATGGAAAATATCCCCATGGAAGTGATAAAAAGTAAAATAGCTCTCACATATATTGTATAAATTTGCTTCAAATTTATGCAGAATAATAACATTTTTAGCTTCATTTTACCTCCACAGTGATAGTTAATACAGTGATATTAGTAACTCATTATTAAAGGTAGGGTCTCCAGGTTTATGAGGCACCGACGATGTGTCAGAAACGTCCCAGACAAGGGAATAAAGAAATGTAGAGAATAAAAGAAAACAAGTGAAACTTTATCTCCCACATTTTGACTTCAAAACACTTCAACAACAGGCAGGAATAGTATAAATGCACCACTTTAATTAAACAAGTGTGGTTGAGTTTTTCACAAAGTTTCGAAATAAACCCTTAAAAAACGAGCACATGTGGCTTTTGGGTAAAAAAGAAAACCAAAAAGTAAGAAGTGTCAGTGAAGATATTGACATGAGATGAAGAAAAAACACTCAGAAAAAGCTGTTGAGGCTTTTTACTTGAAAGTTTGAGGATCTGAGACTTTTCTTAGACCTGGAGAATTTCCTTCAAGTGAAATCACCTGTTACGCAGATGATACACTGATTTATAACTGTAGAGCTCATTTAACGAAGTTTGAATCAGTTTGTACAAATTTCTCTGCTTTTTTTGGACACTTAGTGGTATGAAAAAGATCAGTGAAGCCAATCAGAAGCTCATTTTGGGAAAATCTCTGACTCCCAAACTCTTTAAAACCTCCAACAGGAAAATGAAGAACAAAAAGGTGATGAGGCGATGGAGGGACTTACCCATTGTTTGTCAATCTGTGGTTCAAACAATGATGTGCAGGACACATGGACATGAAAAAGGGGCGGGAGGACATGAGACAAGGAAGAGAGGGCAAACACGTCAGCCAATCAGAATCTTAGAAACATTTAAAGACATTTAAAGTACATTAAATACACTTTATCTCCACAAATGTACAAAATGACTGAAGTTTTCTAACATCTCTATTCTGTTTTTACTCTCAGCTCTTTTTTCTCCGTCTGTGTCTGCATTTGTTGTCGTGCTACATCCTCAAAGTGTTGAATAAAACGCGTCAATAAATAACTGTAAGCAGCGTGTGTGTGTGTATAAAGTCGATACACCGAGTGCCTCTCTGCAGGCGTGTGCTCAGCGTGTGTGTGTGAGAGCGAGAATAAATGGACAGACGGTGTTTTTGAGCAGCGACGACTTGGTGGAAAAGCTGAAGAGAAGAGAAGAAGCTGAAGGTTAAGAGAACAGCGATCTTAGCTCTCTGTCAAGACTGCTGGCGGCCAAGGGTTTTGCTCTCAGCAGAGCCAAGGCTGCAGCCTCACACGGGCTTCATGGTCATCCATTTAACAGCTTGTGTCGAGCGCTTGGCCGCTTCAAGTGAACACAAATACACCTGAACTCCACGGCTGCTGTGTGCTCGCTGGCGTTTTAGTGGCTGAGCTGACAGTTTGACTCCACCTGTTCAGAGTGAGGCTGAAAATAGGAGCTGACTGAGGGTTTCAGAGTCTCTGACAGGAGAAATGGAAAATAAATCTTAACTGATGTGATACTTATGGAAGAGGATTCTGACTTCTTCTTGTTGTAAAGTCTGTCCCTTTTTTTGTGTCCGAGTGTAATATTTCCTTCCATCATGAATTGAGTATTTCATCACATGTATTTCTTTATTCTATGAAACCTGTGTTATTTGAACACATCTTTAAACTATTAAAATGTAACATGTTTTTTAATGTTCTGGTTCCTCAAACCCCCAAAATGTCAGGTGGTGCAACCGTCCTGACAAGTATCCACAGTAATTAAACTCTAAAAATTGAATGTCACTTATTGTAAATGGAAATTAAAAATACAGTGGCATTATTTTATGCTTGAACCTTTTTAAATAAAACATTCTTTGCAAATAAGAAGAATTTTAAAGCTGTTGAGAAATTTAAAAACTTTTGTCCCGTAATTTTCACCTTGTCAAATGTCAGGGTGGTGCAACCGTAACATTAGACTTTTATTTTAAAGTGAAGAGAATAAAACAGGAAACAGGAAACTGCATCAGCCAGAGGAGCCCAAATGACATTTGTGACCAAGTGGAAAAGTTTGTAGATTTCTCTGAAATACTGATAAAAAAGGTTTTTTCACTTCATTGGTGACTGGAACAATTTCCATGTCAGGTGGTACAACCAATGTAATAATGTGAAATGTTATTTTAACATCAAATTATTTATCTTATTCACAAATAAAAGAAATGAATCACACAAAATGAAAATGTATGAGTCACTACAGACACTTGAGAGATACTTGCCAATAATTTCACACAGAAAAAATAACAGGAACATATAAATATATTTTCATATATTTGGTTGCGCCACCTGACATTTTTGGGTGCTCAAATTAAAAATACTAAAAAATAATGAACCTAAAAACTTTGAAATGTTGGTCAACTACTGAAATCTGTTAGAAAACATAATTCTTCTCTCAGAAATATGTTTTTTATCCATTTTCAAAGAACTTTTTAAAAATACGTTTTTAGACCCTCGTTTTGTCATTGAAGCGTAAAAACTTTTAAGCGATATTTTAGTGCTTTTTCGAAATTCAGGTGTTTCCATTACCAGTTTTTTGTTGCG
>RPOG01003476.1:48952-62707 GCA_008086565.1 Thalassoma bifasciatum
GTTATTTTAACATCAAATTATTTATCTTATTCACAAATAAAAGAAATGAAACACACAAAATGAAAATGTATGAGTCACTACAGACACTTGAGAGATACTTGCCAATAATTTCACACAGAAAAAATAACAGGAACATATAAATATATTTTCATATATTTGGTTGCGCCACCTGACATTTTTGGGTGCTCAAATTAAAAATACTAAAAAATAATGAACCTAAAAACTTTGAAATGTTGGTCAACTACTGAAATCTGTTAGAAAACATAATTCTTCTCTCAGAAATATGTTTTTTATCCATTTTCAAAGAACTTTTTAAAAATACGTTTTTAGACCCTCGTTTTGTCATTGAAGCGTAAAAACTTTTAAGCGATATTTTAGTGCTTTTTCGAAATTCAGGTGTTTCCATTACCAGTTTTTTGTTGCGCTGTTTAAATTTTGCGCATATCCAAGGGTAATGGAAACGCACCTAGAGACGCCCATTATTTCACATCAGCCTCGTCTGATTTGTCTCTCACCTCCTGCCCGGTGTCCAGCACGCAGAGTTTGGAGCACTGCTTCTTGGCGTCCATCAGCACGTTGAACATGGTGCAGACCGACAGCGGCACACGGAAATCTGTTGCTTTGCTCGCTTTCTGCATTTTGGAATCGAATGCAGATTTTGTTCTGAGGGAAGAAACACAAAAAGCATTTCCATCATCAGCGGAGTTGATTTTCAAGCGGCCCCCAGCTCTCATCTTACCATGTGTTCGTTTTGTCACTTAAATTAATCAAGCTCTAACTGTTTACATTTACAATTTCTGTCAAGTGCTTGAAATAAATCTTAATATATCTGGTAACACTTCACAAAAATTTGAACCGTGCATAAGCAACTTTATAAAGCTACAGCTCTGTACAATCTGCAAAAACTCAACAACTTTTACAGCTGATATTTAATTGCATTGGTCATGATGCAAAATGTGTTTCATGAGTTGTTTAGAATTAAAAAAAAACACATGAGAGGACCAAAAAACTGAATGAAAGATATGAAATGGTCCACAAAAAAGATAAAAGTTGAAGCATAAAATGGTTCAGAATGCAGGATCAGGGTGACTGGTATTTAGGATCTTTGTGTTTGTATCTTTTGGAAGACCACGTTTTGTTTTGTTTTGTTTTGTTCTACTACTCTTAACCTTTTTTAATGGTAAATTTGGCAGATATATTCTTTTTCTTTTTTTTCCTATTTCCATATCACTGGCACTATTATTATTATTATTATTATTACTGTTATTCTTATTATTATCATTACTGTTATTAATATAAATCTATTGTTATTTCTATTATTCTTGCTATTATTGTTATTATAATTATTAATCATCATTATTATTACTACTATTACTGCTTTTTTTTTTGTTTTATTTGGTACTTTGACTATTATTTATTTATGTATTTAACACTATGTGTATAGATTTTATATAATGCCTATTTTTACAAGATGTATCTGTATCTTTACCAAAAAATTTAATAAAAAAAGAGTCAGGATCAGAGATATTTGGGGTTTAAAATGTTTTTATAATTGTTGTATAAACAAACGTGATAAAGTTCAGATCCTGATCCTGACATAAAATTGTTACATATTTTTCCCAAGTTTGGTTTTATCTCAAAGGTCTGCAATAACAGGACAAGCTTGTTTGACGAAACCATTGTATGTTTGTTTGTTTTTTTCAGAAACCACTAAAAATAATAGTTTTCCAATAGAGCGCTCATTTGTAACTTTCACTGTTAGTAAACATGTCCATAAGAGTCGCCAGCCTTTTGGGAAAAAGTTTGGACACCCCTGGAGTCGTGGATCCTGTCCTGCAATCCGGGCACCAACAGCAGAGAGCATCTTTAAGCTGCTGCCCTCTATTACAGTGGTGAAATCATTAATACATGAGGACAGACGTGTTTTATTTATGTCTTTGGTGGAGTATTAAGCAGAACAGTGAAGAGGTGGTCTGACCTCTTAACGCACGCCTCCATCATGTCACTCGCCATCAGTTTGAGTCGCTGCTCCAGATGTTTGGCGAACTCGGGCTCGGGCCAGTGAAGGTCGAGGACAAACATCTGCAGAGCGTCCAGCTTCCAGAACAAATCCTCTGAAGTGGCTGAACCGTTACTGTGAAGAGGATGAAGAGGATGATTAAGAAAATGTGACCAAATCAAAGAACAGGACGCACTTTTACAGAGAAGTTTCCAACAGGACGCACAGATCTGAGCTCTGATTTTGTTCAATTTGCAGCATGTTGGGTTCATGAATGTTGTTTATGTGAGTTATGTCATGTCCATGTGGTTAATTTGTGTCATTCTTTCCACCAGGTCCTGGGTAAATTATGTCACTGATTTTAAAACTGTGGGTGGTAAAAGTATTGCAAGTGCTCCATCAAATACTTTCTAAAATAGTATGATTTTTGTGGGAGAAGGAATATAATTATATAACAATAGAACACAAACAGAACATTAAATATTAAAAATCAGTTACATTTAAAAGGATATCAAATATTCTTTTCATTATTTTGTGCTGTTTCGCCTTCAAGTATTATAAACAGCGGTACAGAACTACTAAAAACACATTTAAAATTACATTTCATTGTCTTAAATTTGATGCATTCTGTGCAATAAACAGCTTCAACAGGAAAAACACCAGAAACTTTGAACCGCCGTCATGGTAGGGCTGGGCAATTAACTGCAAATTAGATTATATCGCAATATGTCCTATTGCAATATTCTAATAATAGACAGTGCAATATTTCTACATCCTGAAATGTGTTGAAATATCAGCTACAGTTTTTACAGCTGATGTTTTTTGTTCTACACCAGAGTTACTCAACCAAAGAGACAAACTGTTAAAAACTACCTTTACAAAAGAAACTATACAAATGGGAAAAAGAGGCAAAACAGTAAAGAGTAGCAATAAAACTTAGTTTGAGGTAGTAAAAATGGCCAAAAAAGCAACAAAAATTGACACTTAAATTGGGGTAATACCTGGAAATACTCAAAAAGTAGCAAAAAATGGTCCAAAAGTGGCAAAAAAAGGAGTGAAAAGTGACTAAAATGGCCAAAAAGCAACAAAAATTCAGAAAGAAAAATTTTGGAGGAAACTTATAAAAATTAAGTACAGTAGCAAAAATGGTGAAAAAAGTGACAAAAAACAGTGAAAAGTCAACAAAAATGGCAAGAAAATTGGGGATAATCTTGAAAATAGTCAGTTTGTTGCAAAAAAATGGTCCAAAAGTGGCAAAAAAAAAGTACAGAGCAGGCCTGTTTGAACAAAGTTGACTACAAAGAGGACACTGAGCACTGATACAGCTGGTTTTATTTGCGCAAAGTCGTCAGACTAAACTATGGAAAACCAGAAAATAGTCAGTATGTTGCAAAAAAATGGTCCAAAAGTGGCAAAAAAAAGAGTGAAAAGTGTCAAAAATTGGGCAAAAACAACTAAAATTGGTAAGAAAAATGTGAGTGTGCAATGAAAATAGTGAGACGGTATGAAGAGATGGTGCAAAAGTGTCAAAAAAAGAAGGTAAAAGTGAGTAAAATGCGTAGATTGTTCAGCCCTACTTCAAGGTGAATATTCAATGATACAGTTTGTTATTTTGGAGGTGAATCCCATTGACCCCGACTCAACTTTGACTCACACACTGAGAACTCAAAATCTGAATAATTCCCAAAGTTTGGTGACTCAACAATCCTTAAATAATCATATTTTCGTTAATACAATCAGTGAACATCCTGTTAACTCTGCGTCTCTTCCAAAGAAAACGACAGCCGACGAGAGTTTTCAGGTTTGATTAAGGTTCTTCAACAGGTTCTAGAAGTTTCTAGTTGTGTGTTTGAAAGCAGGAAGATGAAGAGACAGATGGACGCCTCCCGCCTTCTCCCCTGCGCACAGGTTACACAGCAACACATGGCAACGCTCGCCGCCACCGACATCCAAGTGTACAGCGCCCAGCTAGAATGACAGCCACAGGAGGAGGAGGAGGAGGAGGAGGAAGGGGGGGGGGAGGGTTGGAGGGTGATGGGGGGTTAAAACAAGCACCACTCACTCCCTCACTTTTCTCACTTCGCCTTTAAAAGACTGTTACCTTAACAAGTGGCGAACAGGAATAAACGCTTTGGGCTGAGTCTGCGGTGCAATTAAACGCTCGGTGGCTATCCCCCTCATGTCTAATTAGCGGTGCTCTTCTGTGAGCGCGCTCCGCCCCGCTCCCAGGGGAGCGGGACGATCCCACTCGCCCGTCTGTGCTCGCTAATGAAGTGCCAGCTTTTCTCTCTCTCTCTCTTTTTTCATCGAGGAGGGCCAAGAGAAGAGAGTTAGAGGAACAGAGCGGTCTGTGTGGTGGGAAATGGGCGAACGAGGAGCCTTTTTTTAAAAAAACATTCCCTCAAAGTGCCTCACGGTGCAGCGTTCGTGACCCCGGCGTGGCCGCCAACGCTGAGGACTCTGAATCAGACTGAACAACACAAGAAAAGCTCAAGAAGGAAATTCACACACATGTGACATTAAAACTTAAAGTTAGAAACACAAACTTATGGTGAAATACGACTCAGGATTCTGGCTTCATGTTGTGGCTCTTACAAAGTTGTGAAATGGATTCAAATTTTGCTGCAAAGAAAAAAACTTGCTTCTACTTTCAGCAACTTACATTTAAAATTTTTGAAACACAGATGAAACCTGATGATAGAAAAATCAGGACAATAGATATTAAAATAGAAACTACTTTCACAACAATGACAGGGTGCACAGCATGAGGGCTTCACCTCCACATCTCTGTAAAACAGTGAACGGCGTCCCTCAGGGCTCTACTTTAGGACCGCGGTTATTTACCCTTTGTATTAATGGTATGGGTCACAGTGTTCCAGATGCAGAGTTACTTTGTTATTTGTCATCTATGGCTTCACCAGACTCTCTTTTACTTGCAGGAAACTTTAAAAACTTGTCAAAATCTAAAACAGAATCTAAATCCAGACCGAACAAAACTTACGATGTTTACAAACTTGAGGACAAAGTCTTGGATTTCTACTTGATGATTTTATGAGACGACAAACTCCTGATACTAATGTCCTCTAAAAATTCACCCCCCCTACAAAGTGTGTGGGTACAGAAATTAGTGATTCAGATCCAAGCTGTTTTTTTTTTTTTTTTTAACCAGGCTGTAAATATGTTTTTAATGCCATAAAAGTCTGTCTGAGTGGTTTCTGGTCTTTCTGCAGCCTCAAGCAGATTCTTGATGCCCTCCAACAGGTCGTCGACGCTCCGTTTGCCATTCCTCTGACGTCATCAAAGTATAAACAGCAACGCCTTCGTTAAACATTAGAACAGATCCTGACCAGACTTCTGGCTACAAGACAGAAGTGTCCCCATCTGGATACACAGAGATTCAGAGAGTTTCATCGTTCACAGACTCGATGGTTCCTGAAAATGTTCAGAGTTGGAAAATCTGAGGCCGTGTTTACACAGGAACGTTTCCAAGCACTTCACCCTAAAACGCTCTAAAAAAAATCTGGTTACACTGAAACTCTCAGGGACTTAACAGCAGAAGAACAAAACTGTAGGAAACTGTCGTTGTTGTTTTTCAGTTCATGCCTGACACAGTGGAGGTTTAATGAGCACACAAAGCTGAACGTGACGTCAGTGATTTCACTGAAAACTCTGGCTTGCCGTTTGCATGGAAACAGTGGAAACAGTGTCTCAGTAAAATTCCACTTTGGAGGCGGTTTTCGATATTTTCTGTTTTAGGACGACTGAAACGCTGTTGCCATGTAAACAGGAGGTTGAAATGCAACAAGACTTTTGCGTTTCAGCCTAAGGCCTCATCCACACGAAGTCAAAACGCTTAACAGCTTCCAAAACGATCGTCATAAAGACGCCATAAAAGGCTCTGAATGATGCCAGGAGAGCCTGATTTAGAGCACAAGAAGTGCTCTCTGCTTGACGCGCTAGTAGTGTTAACTCATACAGCATAAAAGCCTCCAAAGAGGCTTATTTTTGGCTATTTGCCCTGAAAATCATAGATATATATATAAGGAGGCTAGATACCTTGTGCGCACTGTAAGCCAATGGGAAGTAACATTGTCACATGATCACTCATTACATTACAGTCAATGGAGCATGGACTTTGAAATAACTGTAGATTGCTCAATTTTCAAATGATCTTCAAACGGCTTGGTTTGTTATAAATGTCAGAAATTTAGCTTATTAACTTGCAAACTTAAGAATATTTTCAAAAAAAAAAATTTGCGATTTGAAAATTCAGCCTGATTCATAGCCATGTGAATACGGTTTGTAATAAACCAACTCATAAATACGTCAAGAATTGAGCGAGTTACGAGTGTTTTGGTGAGTAAATCATCATCCTCTCCATTGACTACAGTACAGAGCTGGCCTGTTCCAAGATGGGCGCCATGGTGACGACGCTGCTGACTCCGCCTTGAGGCATCGAGCCTTCTTATATATATATATATCTATGCTGAAAATCACTCGGTATCACACAGTAACTAACATTGGCAATTCGCAATCCGTGACAGGGAGCTATAATTTCACAATTTTTAGCAAACCTTTTCACAGAGAGAACAAAGTTGACTGCAAAGAGGACACTGAGCACTGATACAGCTGGTTTTGTTTGCGCAAAGTCGTCACACTAGACCATGGAAAACCAGAACTCACCTGCAAGTGTTTGGTCACCTGAGACTAAAAACTCTCTAACTCCTACAAAATTTTACTTAAAAAGCTCAAACTTCACCCAGATGTAGATGAGAAGGTGAAGAAGTGATGTGGTGGATGTTATATGTCTGACATGAAGCATCTTGTAGTTAATGATGCTCAAAAATGGGCTTTAAAAAATGAAGAGGAAGAGGAAAAACAAGGTGTTTGAGCTGCTTTTATCCTGATGTGGACTTCAGCCACATATAAAAACATGACATTTTCTGAAACTAGAGACTTTAATCTTTCAAATGAGGTGTCACTGATGTCAAGGGGTTAATCACAGGCCTCATTTTTCTGAGCTGGATGTTGTCCCTTGATGGACATCTGTCTGATCCAGGGACACATAAGGTGAATTTTACCTGTTTTTCTCTGGAAACTGTTCATCTGTTTGTCATTTTAAATCTTGAGTCTTAGCTGGCAGGTCCTTTGTGATAAGGACACTCTTGATTTACTGCTTTAATTTGTCACTTAATTCATTTACAGAAACACTGGAAGCTTCAGTTTTCACTCTGTGAGTCTTCACTAATATTGTTTTTGCACTTTTTCCCTTGAGTTTATCTTGGACTGAAGAGAAGAAGTTGTAGGTGTGTTGCTCCTCCTGCAGCCTGGAATTTTTAGTTATATTTAGACTTTAAGTGATTTTAAAACCACCAGAATCTGCTTTTGGCAACATTTCTCTTTGAATCCAAACTTTTTCTTGGAATATGAAGAAATTAATGAATAAAAAATGTTACTATGGACAGTGTGATCACATCAAAAGGTATGCAATGAGAATAAAGATTGCATAAAACAGCAGCCTGTTTCTGACCTGACCTAAAACATAATAAATATATAAATAGATTCATTGAAAAAGGAAGAACTGCCCTAAAAACCAATAAATCAAATAAAACAAGACTTGACCGAATCATTTTAATAGAAAAGTGTATTTACTGCTTTGATGGTGAATGTTTTCTCTCCTGTCTGACATGTTGTTATTTCATTGTCTGTTCTGTTGTTTCTTTACTCTGTTGTGCTCTTTGTTCTGAGTATAACATCACCGCAGTCTTCATAAAACATCAGAGCTTTCCTCTTCAAGAGTCTTTTCAAACCTGCCAGTCAGCAAAGACTCAATCTTTCTCCCTCGTCCACAAATGGAAAACAAAGTACTTAAACCTGAGCTTTTTCCATTGTTACAGGCGAAACCTTGAAATCAGAAGATCACGATGAGTCAGGGAGAAGAAAAGTCGAAGAGGAGTGAAATAGTGAAGGAGTGAAGGAGAGACGACTTGGCTTTGTGTATTTTTGTCCATTTTTGATGCCGAAGAAAATTTCAGAAAAAGGTTTAACAACTTACAAGACATCAGGTAGATTTATTCCTTGCAGGCTGTGAAGAAGAATTGATTTGTTGTGTTATCTTCATCCTGACAATCTTTCACATTGTGACACGTTCAGGGCACAAACACGCGGAGGATCATTGAAAAACAACTCGACTCCACAAATCTGGGGTTCAGTTTGTTATTTAGATGGAGAGAACGATGGATTTCTGAGTGGTGTGATGAAGCTTCGAGACTTTTGATGAGATGATTTGAAATGGATGCTAGAAACAGTCAAAGAAAGTGGCGTGCACAGACATTTTAAAAGGCAGGGGCGAAAGGTAAAAGAGACACATACAGCTCCAAGTTTTGGCTCCAAGAGGAGGAATTTATCATGTTTTAACCAGACAAAAGGGAAGATAAGTGTGATTATTTAGGAGGTCAATTTAATGCGTGTTTTGACTCCCTGGAAGGCACTTGAGTGAAAGTTTGGCACCAAGGAGGGCACTTCAACTCATTTTAATTCCTGGAGGGGCATTTCAGAGTATTTTGGCTCCTATGAGGACACTCTAGTACATGTTTTGGCTCCCAAGAGGGCAGTTTCTTAACGTCTTAAAAAGTCAAAGGGGCAGTTAACCAACTGTTCACCAACCAGGGGGGAATTTTAGCATTCGTTTTGGCTCCCAAGAAGGCACTAAATTAAGTTTTTTGGCTCCAAAGGGGGCCCTGGAGCACATGTTTTGGCTCCAAAGAGTGCACTTTAGAGGTTGTTTTGGCTCCCAAAAGGACAACTTTTATGTTTTAACCAGCAAAAGCATCGTTTGCCTACCAAGAGGACACTGTAGCCTGTGTTTTGGCTCCCAAGGTTGCACAATAGAAAGCGTTACACTCCAAAAAGTGCATTCGAAAATATTTTTTGGCTTTTGAAAGGGCACTTTTGCGTATTTTGGCTTTTTAGAGTGTTTTTTGGCTCCCAAGATCGATTTAAACATTTATCAGTGAGCCAAAGGGGCAGTTCAGTTTGGTTCGCCAAGCAGGACAACACTATGACAGATGTTTGGCCCCAAGACGGCATGTTCATGTGTGTTTTGGCTCCCATGGGGCCAGTTTCTTAACGTTTTAAAAAGTCAAAGGGCCAGTTAACCAACTGTTCACCAACCAGGGGGGAATTTTAGCATTCGTTTTGGCTCCCAAGAAGGCACTAAATTAAGTTTTTTGGCTCCAAAGGGGCCCTGGAGCACATGTTTTGGTTCCAAAGAGTGCACTTTAGAGGTTGTTTTGGCTCCTAAAGGACAACTTTTATGTTTTAACCAGCAAAAGCATGGTTTGCCTACCAAGAGGACACTGTAGCCTGTGTTTTGGCTCCCAAGGTTGCACAATAGTAAGTGTTACGCTCCAAAAAGTGCATTTAAAAATATTTTTTGACTTTTGAAAGGGCACTTTTGAGTATTTTGGCTTTTTAGAGTGTTTTTTGGCTCCCAAGATCGATTTAAACATTTATCAGTGAGCCAAAGGGGCAGTTCAGTTTGGTTCACCAAGCAGGACAACACTTTAACAGATGTTTGGCCCCAAGACGGCATGTTCACGTGTGTTTTGGCTCCCAGGAGCGCACTTTAGAGATTGATTTGGCTCCTAAAAGTACAGTTTTTATGTTTGAACCAGGACATTGGGGCTGTTCAGTGTGGTTTACCAACCAAGAGGACACTTAAGCCTGTGTTTTGGCTCCCAAGGGTGCAGGATAGCAAGTGTTATGCTTCAAAAAGTGCAATTTAAAAATGTTCTTTGGGGTATTTTGGCACCAAAGAGAGCTTTTTAGAGTCTCTTTTGGCGCCCAGGAAGGCATTTCAACAGAGCAGTTAAGATTGGTTTGTTAACCAGGACGACACTTTAGCAGATGTTTAGCCCCCAACATGGCATGTTAATGTGTGTTTTGGCTCGTGACAGAAGATTTTTGTGTAAAGAGGACACTTGAACAAATGTTTTGGCTCCAAAGAGGGAAGATAATCATGTTTTTACCAGCCAAAGGGGCAGTTAAGTTCAGCAACCAGGAGGGGGTTTTAGCATTTGTTTTGGCTCCCAAGAAAGCACTTAAGTAAGGGTATTTGCTCAAAAGAGCACATCTTTTTGATCCCAAGAGTGTTTTGGCTTCTGAAAGGGCTCTTTCGGGTATTTGGGCCCCAAAGAGACCTTGTCTTTTGGCTCACAGGATTGATTTTAACATGCATTTATTAGCCAAAGATGCAGTTCAGTTCGGTTCGCCAATCAGGACGACACTCTAGAAGGCGTTGGCTCCCAAAAAGTACGTTAGTATGTGTTTTGGCTCTTGAGAAGGCACTCTATGGTGTGTTTTGAATCCTAAGAGTACACCTGAACTTGTGTTTTGGCTCTTGATGGAAGATTTTTGTATATTTTGGCACCCAGGATGGCACTTGAGTCCATGTTTTGGCTCCCAAGGATGCACAATAGCAAGTGTTACGCTCCAAAAAGTGCATTTTAGCGTGTTTTTTGGCTTCTATGAGGGCACTTTAGTTTACATTGGCTCCAGAAAGAGCACTCTGGGGATTGTTTTGGCTTCCAGGACTATTCAACATGTTTCAATGAGCCAAAGGAGCAGTTGAGTTTGCTTTGCCGACTAGGCCAACAACACTTTAGTCGGTGTTTGGTTTGCGAGGCACGTTGGTGTTAGTTTTGGTTCCTGCGAGGGCACTTTAGTGTATTTTGGCTCCCAAGAGTACACTCTATAGTGTGTTTTGAATCCTAAGAGGACACCTTAACATGTGTTTCAGCTCCTGACAGAAGATTTTTGTGTATTTTGACCCTGACGGGGACACTTCAGCACATGTTTTGGCTCCAAGGACAGAAGCTGATCATGTTCAAACCAGCCAAAGGGGCAGTTTAGTGTGGTTCACCAATCAGCAGAGCACTTAAGCACATGTTTTTGACCACCATGTGTTGGGGTGACCCCCCCTCCCCTGCCCCACCTCTGTGCACGCCACTGTCAAGGACAAATGAAACGTCAAACACGGCATGCAGGGAAGTTTCTGACACAAAGGAACATTTTAGCTCCGCGCCTTTGCTGGACTTTGTACGTACGTGTTGTCGCACAGCGGTCCCATCCAGGCGGGCGGGGAGAAACTGGGCATCTGCGGCAGCGTGAGAGGAAGGCTGGGGACTTTAGGAAGAGGAACGCTGGCGAGATTGTTAGTTATAGACCTGCAGGGTCAGAGCGGGTTCGATCGATGTCAGGAAGGCAGAACGTTGAGAGAAAGAAAGAGAAAGAGAAGAAACAGGGAGAGTAACAGGGAATTCTTCAGCGGAGGAGAGTAGTAAAATATAATAGCAGCCACTTGTTGTGCCTGAAGTAACGGATCAATGGCAAACACCAATAAAAGACTGAAAAGTCACTGCATCTTCCTGTTCATTCCAGCTTCTTTCAGCTCAGGTGTGTTTTGTTAAAGAGCGCTGCTGTCAGAGCATTGTTCCTGCCGCCTGGGTGTCCTTGCTGTGTGTGTGTGTTGGTGTGTGTGTGTGTGTTTTTCATTCAGCTCAGCCTCCTTTTGTCCCACTGCGCTCGGTTTGTACATCGTCTTTTATTGTTTGTCCCACAATCACGTAGAGGCCACTGTCACAACCCAGCAAATAATGGCCGCTGATAGTAAACAGAAGGTTAAGAATAACAATGGTCGAAGAATGAGAGTGTCCAAAACACACTTCTGCAAAAACCTAAAGCTGCTCCACAATTCCTGACATATTTTCTGAGTCTCAGCTACAATAAAAAANGACTGAACTGAGACTGTGAACAGACAGAAAAGTCCTGAGGGAGACAAAGGCAGAGAGAGAGGGAGAGAAGCGAGTCGGCCGCTCTCTCAGGGCTTCATTAGTTTTAATTCCTCTCGCTCTGCTCCATCATGATTAACACTAGCCTTTTCACCCTCCAGAGACTCAAACCAGACTCCCTCGCAACAACTCCAATCACAGGCTGACAATCAAGTGAGCATTTAAATAATCCGCACGACTTTCGAGAGACGGACGACACGCTCCGGTCCTGTCACCTTAGATCAGCTGAGCGGGAAGTTTTTAAATATAAAAAATGTTGCTAACCAAAAAAAGAGTCAAGGATTATTTGGTTGTTTTTTTTCATCAGTTTTAAGAGAATGAACTTCATTACCCCCAGAATCGTTTTCACTTCACACCGTCACTGGAGTATCACAATCAGATTTAATCTTCCTCTTGATTCAGACATAATTATCAAAAAGGGAAAACCTCATTTGTGCAAACAGTCAAAACGACAGCTTCTCTCTTCTGTCTTTGCTTTTTTGTCTATTGCCTCATTATTGACCAATTTAACCTCTTATGCTCCACCGGATCCTCAGCGATGCGTTTGCTATCCCACAGACGTCATCAAAGTATAAACACTAACGTATTCTTTGTTCCAAAGTTTAGATTCTTCTCATTTGAGTCTCTAAGTTTGTTTCACAGTTTTCTTCACCAACAAAACGTAATGAGTGAAAGAATCACTCAAACAACTGGGACGTCCTACCTGTTTGGGGTCATTACGTCACATCCTGACGCCCGTACCCTGAATATTCACTCTCCTTTCCACCAGAGGAATCCAGAGTTCAAACATATCAAAAGTGTTGTTTCATCAAATTATTCCAAGTGGTGAAATTTCTCCTGTAAAGTCCGTTGTTTGTCTGTCTGTCGTGTCCGTTCTCATCAATAACAGCAGCTTCACAGTCTTAGAGCATTTCCTCCTCAATGTCAATCTGACAAAACTTGGCATATTTTATTTCATAGACTTTTGGCTCCAAGATAGAATTGTCTCCATCCAAACACATAGAGATTTCATGCCAGGAGAGCCTGATTCATACAACAACTTCTCTCTGCTTGACTGGCCAGTAGCGTTAGCTGTGGTTGCATAAAAACCTCATAACAAACTCGTTTTTTCGGCGATCGGCCTTAAAAATCACACGTACAGTAACCAATAGCCTTACTGAAGCTAGTTAGACTGTTGAAAAGACATCTTTATTGCCGTGTGTAATCTTTCATATTCATGTGAGAAACAGAAGAGGTACAATCCGTGACCGGGAGGTAAAATTTTACAATTTTTAGCAAACCTTTTCACAGAGATAACAAAGTTACCAACGAATAAGACACTAAGCACTGATACAGCTGGTTTTGTTCGCATGAATTCGTCAGACATGACTGTGGCGAATCACCAGAGATTAAAAACTCTCTAACTCCTCCAAAGTTTTACCTAAAAAGCTCAAAATTTCACCCAGATGTAGATAAAAAGTGTAGAAGTGATGTGGTGGATGTTTTATGTCTCACATAAAGCATCTTGAAGTTAATAATGCTCAAAAATTGGTTGTAAAAGAAGAGGAACA
Organism: Thalassoma bifasciatum; assembly: GCA_008086565.1. NCBI lineage: Eukaryota > Metazoa > Chordata > Actinopteri > Labriformes > Labridae > Thalassoma > Thalassoma bifasciatum. Next base: position 62,353 of record RPOG01003476.1, read on the forward strand.
AGGTGTTTCAGCTGAATTTATCCTGATGTGGACTTTAGCCACATATTAAAACATGACATTTTCTGAAACCAGAGACTTTAATCTTTCAAATGAAGTGTCACTGATGAATTTTGACTTTATGGTTCTACAGTTATAAGCTCTGAAACACAGCATGGAAAAAAGGCCAGAATTGGGGGGATGTTAAGGGGTTAAGTTGACTCATGTTGTGACACTTGGAATAATTACGGCACTAACAGAGTATGGTAATTAGAAAAAATATAAAAGATATGTGCCACAGAAAAGAGATTTGTGGATTCTTCGCATAATGAAACGCTGAGTTTTTGTTCCCAACAGTGCCCTTGGGCTGTCTGTCTCT
>RPOG01003477.1:0-62621 GCA_008086565.1 Thalassoma bifasciatum
TCGGCCTGTCTCTGACTCTTTGACACAAACAGCGCCAGAACCACCACAAGACCAGCCTGAAGCCCCCTAGTCTGAGCATGCAAAGGCAGACAGTGGTATTTCGTTCTCAGAGAAGCCTTGAAGAGCCAAATGTACGCCTCTGTGGAGAAACCACAGTAAAGTGCCACAGGGCACCAAACGAGAAAAACAACTCAGGGAGTGAGAGAGTTAGGAGGGACTCAGGCTGACTGCAACAGAGAAAACTCCTAGAATAATTTATAGGTACATGTTCACAAGGTTGCACCGCCTACCATTGTACAGTCTTTGTGCTACATTGTCTCATCTATTCTGGTGTGTGTTAAGGCTAGTTGGACAATTAGTATCATCCTCATTAAGCTGAAATAAAAATAAATAAATAGCGATCTGCTTTCAGCTCGTGCGATTGACGTGATGTTGTGGAGTGTTTATGTGATACACACCTTCTTTGAAGATCATTTTGTTCAGTAGTCCAGGGAGCTGAAATAACAACAAAGATAAAAGTTAAAATTCAAGTTATGGATTGTTTTCAATGTGTTCACTGTCATCCAAACAGATGTCATTACACAGTCTTTTTCTTGATCTACGCAAAACTAACAAGTTACAGCACCAAGGTTTTCAACATTCAATAACTCAATCTCTCCAAAACATCACTAACAAATATCCTAATTTATGTGTCGTGGTAAAATAAAAAATGTTGTTTGCTGGCACTTCAGTTTTTAAACTTACAAACAAAACACAAATGTAGACAATTAGCAACACAAAGGCGAATCATAAATCTTGTCACAGTGTCCTTGACCAAGGCTGTAAATGCACATTCTTTCATTTTGGGGTAGAAACATAAAAAAGCTCAGGGTCATAAATTCAGTCTGAGAACTTTAAAGTCAGCTGAAATCATCTGCTGTGAGGTGGGAGAGGAAGAAGGCTCGAAGCAGGAGCTGCAGGTTTGGAGTGGGGAAGTTTTATCTGTTAAACAACACTGCCACCTGCTGGATGTCATGAAGTTCATCACAGGTAAAGCTGCAGCTTTTGTGCTTTCAATGACACAAAGAAATGCTGAAAATGTAAAATCAAAACAGTGATGTGGTCATTTATTTAATGTCTGAATTCCCTCATCAAGATAAACTTTAAATTTAAGAGAAATCTTGATAACTAGCCGAATTTCTTTCATGTGGTTTTTATATGCCAAGGTAGTGAAGAGTCACAATTTTCAAACAATTATCTGTGTTTTGAAAATCTCTGGCATTGTTTTTATTTTCTCTCTCTAGTTTTCTTGCAGAAAATTGAGCAAAGTGTCACATTGTGAATTTGTATTTTCTCAGAATTACTATGGGCTATGGGTTAGTTTTCTGTGAATCAATTATATAGAACTTTTTTTAAATTAAAAAAATTAAAGAAAAAATAGACAAGGACGATGTGGCTTATGCAAAGGAAATATGCTGTGAAAAACAATTTTGTGTTTAGCTTTGTTTGAGATAAGAAACAAACTATGATGTGAAAACTTGTGTTTTTTTCGTTAAGTCCAGATTTACTTTTATTTAATGATTACTCTTATGTTAAAAATCAAAACCTTAAACAGAAAAATGATTGACAAGGGCACAAGCAGCACTGTAGAGGCTTTGGAACTCTTTAAATCCACTTCTTTAAATCCACTTTTTGAAAACTTGTAAAAATCATGGTGCTGTTTTCATTTATATCCATATTTTATGTGTCACTAGAAGCTCTTTAATGAAAAAATAATACATTATTCTTATATACAGTATGATAACTCTTTGTCTCTTTGCTTTTCTTGGTGGACCAGCTCTATTTAAACCCACTTTGTCTCATGAATGGACTCATTTGTCAGCGTTAAGATGCACCAGATTGTGCAGAGATATCAGGTCTGACATGGGCCTTAAAGCCGCTCTGTTACACTAAGAGCTGATGATATCTGCACTCCAGTCTAAACTCACCTCAGAGAGGCATGTGTTGGGCTTTTACTCATCTGATAACACAGCGTCTGTCAACAGGAGCTTATGGCCCTCAGCTTTAACAAAGAGGTGTAAAAGACTGGTTCTGTGAGGCAGCGACACCCTGAGTCAGGCTGGAGTGTCATTTTGGCTTTTTCAGGAACAAAACTGACCTGAGATCCCCTCAAACAATACAATTAATGTTATCCATGTGTCAGGCAACAAAAGCAAGGACTTGTTTACATTCCTGCATTAAACAGCTGACTACAGGAGGCCTGGTTCAACTGATGAGCAGAACAGAAGAGGAAACGTGCAAAACTGCCGGATTTGTACAGTTGGTTAGTACAGGAGAGTGAATTACTCTTTGACCCCAATACAGGACAACCCTCATTATAAGACGACCCCCTTTTATCAAGACCAATCTTCAGAAAAAGACTGGCAAACAAACTGACTTTGTAAGACAAAACTTTTTATTTAAATTCTGTGAAAATCATTATAATAATAATTTGGAGCTGTAACCACTAAGCAGTTTAAACATTTGAATACTAGTATGACTTATTTATCAAATTTCTTTTATTTTATTATTTCAAATTTTGTTCTTTTTTGCTATTGTCTTGATGCTGCTGCCTCTTGGCCAGGTCACCCTTGTCAAAGAGGTCTTGATCTTAATGGGTTGTTTTACCTTGTTAAATTAAGGTTAGATAAAAAAAAAAAAAAAAAATCATCAACCATAACACATCGATTTGTCAAGCACTTAAAAAAAAAGATAGAGAACACACATTTTTTTAAAACGCACAGTCTTTTTTTGATGCATTGTTATTGAACATTTCACTCCACAACTCCATATTTTTTAGCTGCCTGACAGTTCTTTGACGTATCTGCTTCACTGACTACTATTATCCTCAAATTAGCATCATAACTCTGCCTCTGTTGTCTTTTAACTTGCCAAACCTTTGACCCAATTGTCTGAACAATCATTGTATCTCTCCATTTTATCTCTCCTGTCAGCTGTTATTGACACATCACCACAGTCACAGTGAGGTCACTGACTTTACAAACACCTCACACTTCCTGCTTTTGCAGTCATGTAGCGACCCTGGACAATTATCACACTTGTTAATGCTTAGACCCTGATGATAAGACTACCCCACTTTTTCACATTATTTCCAATGAAAAAAACCTGGTTGAATACAGTTCTCTTCACATAATAGAGTAAAAATGATCCACTCAAGTTACTTAAAACGGTGCATGAAAATTGGTTTCAACATTGAAGAAAAGACTAACAATTGTTACATATAAGGATGAAGGCATATGCTAACACTATAGCAGGAGATTCACTGTTATAATTAACATAAGGCAGACTAAAGGGACTCTCCAGGAACTGCTGAGTGTTGATCTATTAAGTGTTTTAATCAACAAAATTTAAAGTTTAAGGAGGTGACAAACTGTGTCCAGCTGTGGGCACAATTTTCTAATGAAACAAAAAAAGAAACAGCTACGTCTGGTCGATGATTAAATGGATGTTAATACACTACTATCATTATCTCATTCAATTCTGTGCAACTTTTACAGTACACCAAAAACTGGTGCTTGAGACACAATGACCACAGCATGTAACCCACACATCAAACCCTGAACCAGTTCTGCTAAACTTCAACACAATTCCTGCTTTACTCTCAAATTTCAGTTCTTAAACACACTATCTTCAAAACACATGCAGCACAATTTTCATGGGGAAAATCTCTTGTTTTCTCAAGGTCACTTAAAACTCTGAAGTTAATTGCCCTATAATCCACACTGACTCATCACATAAGCAAACACTCGTCACACAGTTTTACAATCTGGATTTAGAGCTTTAGCATAAAAGGGCAACAGGTGAGCTTTTCTGATTTATCTCAGTCTGATTGAGATTTTTTCCCTGCCTGACCCATACATGAATACAGTAGTTGTTGCTTTTTCATGGCTGGATTCACCATGCTGGACAATATTTCCCCTGCTGCTTGCCCAGGGAAAACATTGCTTGTGATGTGGATGAGATGATGTGGCCAAACCAGAACAGAAGAGAGGATGCAGCATAGTATTTTTGTATTGTAACACCATAAAGTGAAATTTTATATTGTTTTGTATGTGGACCACTGTTTGGGCAACTTTGTGATGGTTGGGATGTACACTGTTTTTCTTGGACAAACAAAATATATTTGTTACCGAGTAGTTGTGTTATTTAAGGAAAAAAAACAATATTCTGAAATACTGTACACCAAACTTATGTTTGTACTGTCTGTAATAAGTGTAACACTGAACAAAAAAAGGCTTGAGCCACTGTGATAAATGAAGAAGTGTTTTCCACTCATCACAGTGTTTTACATTGAGCACATCAGTATCCATCAAAACAAAATACCATTATGGGAAACAATAACATTGTTTTGAAAGAAAAGTAACATTTAGGGTTTTTTTTACCATTGTGTTTGTATTTTTTTATTCTGTGTAGAGTTCTGAGAGTGTGAGGCATACTTTCAGAAAATGTGTGTAAACAATTGAGAAAAACTGTAAACAAGAAAGGAACTCAAACACAAGCAGCACAACAGCAATGAAACTATTTTAAAAACAAAATAACCAAACAAAAATCCCCCATACGAAGTTAAAAAAGACTATTACTTCAGAGCAAAACCAGTACAACAAAGTTAGTGATAAATGTTTTAAGGAGCAGCAGCAGATAAATCAAACTTTCTGACAGCTTTAGAGACACAGGACTCAGTTAGCAGTTAGCTTCAAATATTAGCTCAATTCACAACGTACAAAACAGGGAGGTCAAATTTAAGAGTAAAGATATTACTCACAGTTTTCATGCAGCTCTTCTAGAAGTTTCCTTTTGACTTCTCGGCCTTTAGTAAACTTCGTGTTTGGCTTCATTTCTTTCCTTTTTTCCGACCTTGTTAGCATTCTTCGTGTTGAAGTTAGCCGCTGTTAGCATGAGCATTTATTGCGGTTCATAGTTTGATAAAAGTAAATGACGGGAAAAACCGACATTTTCATAAATTTCACGACCAAAACTACCGAAACTATTTAGTAAGGATATATGAGGAACATGTCATTTAATCCGACTTTGAACCATGTGACCCAAACAGAGGTCAACAGTCAACAGTCATGACATTGATAAAGAAAACTTTCACAAAAGTCCAACTACTAAATTATTGAATTTGTGAAGCAATAATAGATGATAATTAAGTAGATATGATTACATTTATACAGTGTTATATTAAAATTAAATCTGAGTATGTATTAAAATTACTTGACTGGATGTTTTTATGACTATCATTTTAGTTTTAATTCTTTAAAAAAAAAAAAAAAAAAAGTCAACCAGCTTCATATATTTATTTACGGGAGGAAAAGAAAAAAAAGTGAGGGAATGTGCATGTGCATGGGATTATAGATGCCTGTGTATGCATATGTATGTGACTCATCTGTACATACTGGGGTGGAAATGAGAATATATAAGTATTTATGTTTATATGTGTATGTATGTGCATCTGTTTTATTTTATTTTATTTAACCTTTATTTTACCAAGAGTTTTCCCATTGAGATTAAAAAAAAATAAAAATAAAAAAATCTCTTTTACAAGGGAGTCCTGGCCAAGACAGTAGCACATGATGTTTCATAGTCAGCCATACAGTCAATGTCACATAAAAACAATAACAAGAATTCAGTCCTGTTTTCCCTGCTGACCATGGACTCTTAAGTAAATGAAATACCTGAATTTGAGACCTTGTTATGAATGTAAATCTGCATCATCACATAATGTTACAAAGGCTAAATTTAATTTTAAAAAATGTTGAGTTCATAAAGAAAAAAAGTCAACCAGCTAAATGAAAAAATATATATGCTAAATCAACAGAATAAGCCAAAAAAAATATTTTTTTTAAAAAACCACCCAAATGGAAAACTAACTCCGGGCTAAAAAGGACCAAAGTTAATCTCTTTGACTTGGCCAACACCAAGGATTCATTCAAACCTAATTAACATTTCTCTCTGACAGAAAACATGATGCAATTGTATGAAGTGGTTTCACAGTATCTAGTAGGTCATATAGTGCCACAGTAGCATCTAAATCTATTTAAATGAGCTCCTACATTGAAAAGAGCTCAGTTGCATGCCATCAGATATGACAGTGGATCAGCAACATGTTGGTAGGGCAGTAATCAGTGGTGTGACTTTAAGGAAATAGTTTGAGCACATAAACTGTTGCTATTGATTGAAATTACCTGTATTTTTTTTTACCAGAACATTTCTGATTAAGACATTAAGCTGCATGTGCTGCCCTCCATGCTTATGGGCGCTCTGCTCCTCTTTTTGAGGTTTAAAAGAAGAGTCACATATTTGAAGGTGATCTGGATCAATGAAGAATATTTGATCCAACAGCAGAATACAGGGGAAAAAAATGATCGGAACCTTTTTCTTGCGTCACATGATAGAAACGCAGCGCCCTGTCATTAGCCAGCTCTTTGTGACCAAATCATTTCACATGCAAATTATTTTCCCTCTGATTCCTTTTGATTCAGCTCTCCACGTTAGCCGTGGGTCAGCCCGCTCACACAAGAGGGCTGTTCAGGTCTAATTGCCTTTCAGGCCTAATTGTTCCGGGCCTTTTCTTGCTTTTAGAAGCACCTGTGCACGGATCAAAGCACCACATGTGTGTGTCAGCTTTGTTTCAAGTGGGTGTCCTTACAGCGCACAGATTGTCAGGTAATTGCCTCTCTAGTCATTTCTATAGCTGCAGTGTTGGAATAAGAGCTCAGTGTTTACAAAAACAGAGCTAAGTAAGTAAAGAGCATAAAAAGGTTTATCAACAGGGTAATTATCTCAGGAGATGAGAAATAAATTATTCTACAGACAAAACTTGCCAGAATTGTGGAGCATTTATATTTTGGGGAGCTTTACATGTTCTAGGTTATGAAATGCATCTGTCATTCATATTTCATCAAATCGTCAACCGCTCTTTTCTCATCATTACATGACTCCTGGCAGGAATAATATGAAGCTCATATGACCTTTGACCTCAGGATTGTCCTGCTCAACAAACACAACAAGCAGTAATCCACAGAGTCAATTGGCTGACTAATAAAGCTCTCCCTTCAGAGCAGACAGTTATGTTTGCAAAGCACCGCTCAAAGACTCGGGCCCTCGGGTCATATCAGAGAAACATGAGCACATCACAAAGTCACAAAGACGGAATCATTTTAGATCAATACCAGGACAGATGTCCAATAAAGGTGAAGATTAAAGGTGACTGTCCCAAATGTAAATATTTAAGCTACAATTTAATTGAACACGTCAGTTTTTCTGTAATTTAATGTGTCAAGTAAATACTTTTATGAGATCCTGATTTAAATAACACAGAGAAAAAAAGAACCTTTTAAAATTTGAAGCATTTGCTTGTTCTTAATGTGTCTAATATATAGCAGCGTTGACACAGACCAAGGTATGTTTTTCTGGAAGTTTCCCAATGCTATGGAAGCAAGTGCATCATCATGTATGAAGGGGAGGGGTCTGTGCACGGGGTGCAAACATATAAATGCACCCCGGGTACAGAAAGGGTAGACAGAGCAAATCAAAGCTGCAGGAGTTCATTTTAAACTGTTTCTACACATTTTTTAAGCCTCTTCTTTGAAAAAAAAAGTATCTGAAGTATTTTTCTCTCACTCAGTGATGGAAAACTGGAAGCTGCATCTTGTTGTTGTAACTTTTTGTGCTTTGTTGCAAACTTATCAGGCGTCTTCTGTGGATGAGGACAGAGGTTTGTCTGAAGATTGGCAGGTAAGAGTTTGAATCTTACATTTGTAAAGACCTTTTCATCAATTTCTAGTTGAGAGGAATTCAATTTAAGATGGGATTACAAATGAAACAGCAGTAAAAAAGAAAAATAATGTTGTTTATTTCCTTGTCCGTCAGGATGAATCAGCAGACACAGGTTTGACCCACCCGATATCAGGTCTGATGAAAAGAGCCAAAAGCCTTCGCTTCTATGGACTAATGGGGAAACGCTCAGGAGGTCTCAGGACTCTTTTTTTTGTATTTTTTAAATAATTACATCCTTTTTTTGGAGCGTTTCAAATTTGAATTTCTTTAATTTGTGCTGTGTTGCATATACAAAAATATAATCTAGCTGTTTAGAGATAATACACATTTGTTTTTCCCCTCTCATAGGTGCAAAGAAAATGGAGCAGATGAAGAGTGAGCAGTTTAACATGAACCGACGTGAGTAGCTCGATGCTCTTTAAGAATAAATAACGAGAGCTTAGAAAATACTTGTTCCTAATCAATTGGTGCGCTCCATTAAACAACTGACATCCCTTATTACACAGTATAAATTAAATGAAAATATGAAAACAAAGACAGGAAAAAGGACTGAATTCAGTAATATCTTTTTGAAAAATACACAATGCTGATAAAAAAAGTAAAGACTAAAATTAAAAGAAAAAAAAAACAGAGGAATATGTAACTTGTGCGGAAGCCACTTTTGGCCAGTTAAAAAAATTAAAATGTAAAACTTGCTTTGCTGAGATTTTTTATTCTGCCCAAATCAAATTGAAATTACATCCAAGTCTGCGGGCCACACCCACCAAGCACTCACGGCTTCTCCATCACCCTCAAGGTGTCAGATAGTTTGTGATGAAGCACAACTTTAACAAAGTCACTTGTTAAAAGTTCTGTGCCTCCAGGGACCAGTAGTTTTTCAGGCTGCAGTCTGTGTATTTCCATGTGTTTGATGCTCATCTTAGGTGATTCATATAGAATGAGCAGCTTTGAGCACAACTTAATTAACTCAAAAGTTCAACTTATCTTTAAATTTTGACTTTATATGGGCAAAATTAAATCAATCAAGTCTTATATTTTTATTTGCGTCCATAATGTTGTATTTTACACCAAGTTACCATAACTATTTCCTAAAGTGCGCATCCTTTTCTCATTTGAAGGAAACAAAGGAGAAATGTTTGTAGGCCTGATGGGAAGAAGCATCTCCAGCAACAGTAAGCACAAAAACCAACTCTTTTCAAAATATCAAGGCAGCTTTATTGATATTAAAAATATCAAATTGCTAATACACATTAAACATCTATGATTAAAAGTAAAAAGTAAATTCAGTCAAATGTTGAGCTCAGATTTTGTCTGCTTTTTGCAGAACTTTTAACCAGAGTGTTTGCGTCTGCAACAACCACTGCACCTGATGTTCTGGAGAAACCACACGAGCAAGGTGAGATTGTACGGGTATAAAAACCTGAGGTTGTTTTATTTCTATCTGCATTCCTACAGTGGTATCGTCTCTTCTCAATTATTCCCAGAAAACTATAAACATCTGAAAAATGCACCATTGTTTGGCAGGTTCATCAGAGGAGTGGGTCCAATTCCTGTATTGATGGAGCTGGAAAAAAAAAGTACATTATTTTTTTCATCTATACAATTCAACACCAACCAAAGACGTCACCATACATCGTTTCTCAGATAACACTCAGCTTACGTTTTCATTTCATGCTAACAATTATTGTATTAAAAAAAAAACAGCTTGTATTGCTGCCAAATGTAGGGTTTTTTTCTTTTTTTGCATGAGAAAAGCAAAACATTCATGTCATCCATCACACAGGATCGTTTATCATTTAACATTCAGAGCTGAGGAGAAGCTATTTAAAAAAACAAAAGGGGACAAAAAAGTCTTGGAAATGATCAGGGTTGTAACAGGAGACTAAAATATAAACAAAGTAAGATACAAAAGTAAAAAACTGTGTTCAGACACAAAAAAGGAAAGTAAAAACATGGAGGAAAGACAGAGCGAGCACGCGTCTTTATTGAGAGTTTGTGAGTGGAGGCTACTTGTGGCTGGTGAGGCTGGAGGTGAGTTCAGTAGCCTGAGGTTCTTCCCGCTCATGTCCCTTTAGGGGGGGTCCACTTCAGTGAGCTCGGGTCGATGGTTTTGTTACTGTTGCCTCGCTTGATCTCCTTTGCTTTCCACTCATCGATCAGGTCCTAGGAGGAAGGTAAATACAGATGCTCCGTTACCAGGATTCATGAGGAAAAAAACACTGCCTGTCATAAGATATTACTCACAGCTGGGGCAATAAATCACAAATTAGATTAAATCACAATGTGCTGCAATGTTTTAATCCCACACAGTGTATTTTTTATTTAACCTTGAATGTGTCAGAACACCAGAAAAAACTCTTTGCAGGAGATATATGCTCTACGCCAGCGTACACTCGACCCAGCTCAACCAGACACAAGCTGTTTAAGTGGTGAGCAGAAGCAAAATGGCAAGAACTTGCAATAAAAATAAGTTAAAGGTGGTTTAAATAGTCACAATGTAGCAAAATATGGTCCAAAAACAGCAAAATTCCAAAGAACATTTGGGAAATGGTCAGAAAATAGCAAAAATGGTCCAAAAGCAAAAAAGTAGCAAAAGGGGGCAAGAATTTGGATAAATACGATAAAAAGCAGGAAGTGGCAAATTAGTCCAAAAGCAGCTAAATTGGATGGAAAGTAGAAAAAATTGGGTGAAAATTTGAAATCGTCGGAAACTAGCAAAAATGGTTCAAAAGTAGCAAAAATAAATGGAAAGGGGCTAACAATAGGAAAAAATGTGGAAATTGTCAGAAAGTTGCAAAATAATGGTCCAAAAGCAGCAACAATAGTGAAAAAGGGGCAGCAATTGGGAGGAAGTCCAATTTAAAGCAGGAAGTGGCAAAATTGGTCCAAAGCAGCAAAATTAGGTGGGCAGTAAAGTATGGGAAGAAAAATTTGAAATTGTAAGAAGCTAGCAAAAATGGTCCAAAAGCAGCAAAAATATGTACAAAGAGGCAAACTTTGAGAGAAAATGTGTAAAACTGTCAGAATATTCCAAAAAATGGTCCAAAAGCAGCAAAAGTAATTAGGAAGGGTCAAAAATTGGGAGAAAATTTAGAAAATAGTCAGAATGTATTAAAACAAGTGGTCAAAAGCAGCAAAAATAGGGGGAAAACTTAAAAAATGGGCATGTTTGGAAATTGTCAAAAAGTAGCTAAAAGAATTGTCCAAAAGCTGCAAAAATACATGAATGAAAATGAAAGGGTCAATTTTTTTGGATTGGTCAAGACGAGCAGAAACAGTACTGAGTGCATAGAAATGGACATAGCTTGCGTGTGTTTAACAAAACAAAAACTGTAAACCCAATAATCACAGCACAAAAAAAATGAGACTGCAATACAGAGAAAAATAATCCCAATCAAATTAGTTATGGGAGTAAAAGTATTTTCCTGTCAAAGGAACACAGTTGGTGTATTTTATTTTTGACCTTCTGTCATGAAAACCCTACAAAATTGGCTTCACCTTTAAAATTCTGCTGCATAGAAAAATTGCATAACAGGAAAACTCACCTGTCGCTTCAACACAAGGTGCTTTCCTTTCCAATACTTCAACATCTGAAGAGACTGCAGGGTGCTCACGATGTCCACCGGATTGACGGCCGTCTCCTGACTGATCTCTGCGCATCAAACATCACCACAGTTGAAGTCTTTCTCCCTTTATACTCATGTGTGAGTGTACTGTCTGTTCCATCGACATTTCTGTGTGTTAATAAACATGTTTGCATCAAAACTGACTCGTTTTACCTTTGATGGAGATCTCTTTGCCTTGGAAATTGTACATGTATCTGAGAAGCACTTCCTTCCAGTAACTACGGTAGCTGATGAGGCCCAGGTCAGACAGAGGCCTCTCTGGTGAGCCCACCTTCTCCTCCACTTTAGACAGCAAGTAACCTAAACCAAGCAGAGGAGACATTTTGATATTCTAGAGTTTAATGAATGTGTTTTTGAGCATGAGAGTTGAATACTCTGCTACATGTGAATCCATCATCAAATTGCAGCGTGTATGAAACAGAGATAAATGGACAGGATGAGAGAAGAAAACCTGCACGTACTGAAGTCAATGAGCATCTTCCCAAAGCCCTGCCTCATGAACTGGGGCATCGTCAGGATACAGGACACATTGTAGTTGAGGAAAGAGTTCTTCTCCTTTAGAAAATGAAAAGAGAAATGCATTAAAGTGACTCCTGTAGAGGAATTAAAATGTTGCAACTGCCACAACGCAGCTATTGACAACATTGTTCAAATCTGCACTTCTGCTCCGAAAGGATTCAATAAACAGAGAATCAATATTTTTAGAAGGTATTCACTGCTTTCTACTACATCTACACTTAACATCTTATTCATGAGCCTTTTGATTTTTTTATTTATGCTTGAAAAAGATGAGTGAAGTTACTGAATGAGTATGCCGTCTATCCAAACAGCCGTCTTTGTTTACCTTGGAGAAGTATCCCACTAAATGGCAGCCCGTGTTGTCGGCCTCAGTCATGACGTAAAAGAGAAAAGGCTCCACATCATAATAGAGCGTTTTGTGGTCCAGGAAGAGCTTGGCGAGTAAACACAGGTTCTGGCAGTAGATCTGGGGATCAAACAGCGGACACTCCCTTCATTATGGTTTGCTTGAAAATAGGATGTTACTGACATGTTTGCTTTAGTGGCCTGGACGCAGCCAATCTCCCAATATTTGCGAAGCCTTGAGCAAAGAGACTAATGAGAGTCTGCTTACCTTGTTCTTTTTGCCGTCGACTTCAAACACAGATATGGCTCCTTTCCTGTATACCTCATCTCCTGGAGGATGTTTCCATACACACTTGGCCTGAATCAGACAAATGTTTTCATCAGACATTTGACTCATGAACAGAGGAGAAAAAAATTTAAATATGATTGAAGGTGTAGGAAAGACTTGAGTCGGCGTCTCTCACCATGTGTCTCCTGAGAATAGTCTGACTCTTCATGTATTTGAGGCAGAACTCACAAACGTAAAGGCGACCCAAGCGTGCGTACTCCTCTGGGTAAGGAGAGTGGTACCAGGTGTCCAGCTCGTACCGTCCAAACAGGATGGTCTTGATCATGTTGCTGCCCTCAGTGATCTGACCCTGGATACGCAGCTTCTCCTAGTGAAAGGAAAACATCATGATAAAAATTACAGCTGAACAATTTGCAAAAATAATTCAACTGCAATTATTTTTTCCTAAATTGCAGTTGTGGTTTCTTTTGCCATTATTTTTAGGTTCTCCATCTTATGTGTCGTTAAACAAACACAAGCAATAAATCAGTATCAAAAAAACACTATTTGATTAATTAAAATAGGAATAAATAACTTAAAAAGAAGAGCTATTTTGGTTCATATGGCTAATCTGATATCACTTGCTATATTGAAGGGGAAATTTGTTTTAAATTTTTTTGTTTAAATAAGAAAATGTACATAATTGCTGTAAAAAGAAAAAAAAGAACCTTAAGAAACTCTGTTTGCATATACAGGTACATCTAAAAAGGTTAGGGTATCATGGAAAAAGTTCGATATTTTTGAGAGTGAAACCCAGATATTCTATACACTCATTTTACATAAGGTGACTTATTCCAAGCCTTTATTTCTTGAAATGTTGATGATCATAGCTTAAAGATCATGAAAACCTAAAACTCAGGGTCTCAAAAAGTAAGAATATGACACAAAATCAATTAAAAATGAAATTGGAAAAGAAATGTAAGGATTTGACATAGTATCTTTATTTTTATGAACAAAATTTTGCCTCTCATAGCCACTTTTCATTTATATTTTAGCCACTATTTGACAATTTTTACTTCTTTTCTGACTTTTTACCAAGCTTTCTTTCCAATTTTTTACCCCTTTCAGCTAGTTTTTGCTGCTTTTTGACTATATTTGCCACCTTAAATTGATTTCTAGTGCTACTTCTTATTGTTTTTGCCACTTGTCCCTAATTGAATTGCTTCCCTTGCAAAGGTAGTTTTCAACAGTTTGTCTCTTCGGTTAAGCAAGGTTGAGTCACTTTGTTGTAGAGCTTAAAACATCTACTGCAATTTTTTTTCCTGGTGTTCTGAGACATTTGAGGTTAAAGAAATATTGCACTGTCTGTGATTAGAATATTGCAGCAGGACATATTGCGATTAATTCTCATTTGCCCTAATATTACCTGTCACATCAATACTTTCATCAGAAATCAAAATACAAACACGGGGACGTTAATGGAGAATGAAAGAGTCTGATACCAGATCTTCAGATGCTCGGGCCTGGGCTTTCCTGAAGAGCTCCAGGTCATAATCGCTGGTGATGTTCTCCAACAGAGGCTCTCTGGTGTTGCCGTGTGTCTGACGATGCTCCTGTGAAAGAAAAAATTATCAGAGGGGAGACATATGAATAGAAAATCCAAAAAGTTAGCATAAACAGAGTCTGAGTAGTGAGCACATATCAGTGAGTGAGCTGTGATGTACCATGTGTTTTTCTTTCTGCTCCTTCTGCAGGCCAGAGTTTCTCCCTTTCCTCAGCTCAGCCACCTGCTCTTTGTACCTGCTCTGTTTGGATGATGGTGTCTGGATTACAGGAAAAAAGACATAACATTCATCACAATATCAGACATGAACCTTGCAAATTTGTATTTGATTTAATTTATAATTTGAAGCACATAAGCTGAGCAGTAAAGTTAATGTGCAGCTTCTTGGTCGACCTGGTTGCGAGTTGCATGGCGTGAGTTGGTCTCCTCTTGAGTCTTCAGCTCCTCTTCTTGTTTCTCTCTGCTGACAGCCTTAACCTTAAATAAAGAAGAATGAGAGGGTTACAGTCTGTATACAACAGTTTTCTAACTGAGCTAACCTTTGCAAACACAAAGGTTCAATGAACAACAGAGCTTATTTCTTTTTTCTTACAAAAACAACAAACAACTCAAAGTTGAATAGTGAAAACATTAATATCTGGGCTTTAATACAAATACCTTGCACTCATCAGCAGACAGGTTGTGGTAAAGAGGGCAGCCTGACACAGCAAAATGTCGTTCATGTTTTCCTGTAAGATGACCTGCAAGAGAAGGTAGAAGAAAAAGGTCTCCATAAATTTAGAAAAATACAGTGTGTCATTGAGGGTGAAACACAATGAAGAGCAGATGTTACCGAGAGAATTGCACCCTGGTGTTGGACATTTCATGTTGAAGTTGTAGGTCTCGTGACAGCGGCGGCGTTTGGGCCGATGGGACTGGTCTTTATCGGAGTCTCTGCTGGTTTGATCTTTGGCCTGGCTCTCATCGTGGGAGGCATTTGGGCTGGAGATGTCCAGCTCCGATTCAGAGGAGGGAGCGTTCCCTGTGGGCGTCAGTGGTGGAGATTCATCGTGGTCCACACCTCGCTTCAAGTCTGGGGTATCTACAGCAACGGGAATTAAACCACCACTATGATTAAACACAAAAGATGAAATATTCTGGGATTTTCTTTGAATACAAGATATGTTGGCTGACCCTGAGAGCTTTGACTAAGGCGAGTTGATGCTCTGGTGAGGCGTTGTCTCTTGGGCACATGTCCATCACTTTCTGAGCTGTTGGTTTGTTCTCTTTCAGCAGAAGAGTCTGAGTCTTCAGTTCCATCTGAGCCACTCCCAACCATGTGTCTCTATCAGGAGACAAGGAAACACAAACCAGCAGTTAAAGACTCTAAAGGCCTTGAGCTCGTAGAAAATAAATCAACCTATACGTATCTATGGCAACTAGACAGTACATCACTGCTAGCAATAAGCACAATCAAACAGGTTAACATGCTAGCAAGTTAATGTATGACCCCTTAAATGGCAACCAAATGTCGTAAACGCCAATTTGCTGTGTGAGAGCAGTGGTTTATGTTTGCCTGTCGTAACAAAGTCAGCTAAACCTGGTATTATGTCTCCGAATGGGACCAGACAGCTGTTAGCTCCAGTTAGCTTTGTTAAGCCAAACTAACGTCTGGAGCTAGGGGTTGTACCAAACAGCACTTAGCATTTAGTTCATCACAACACGAAACAGCACAAACAACACACGGAGGTTTTCACCCAATACAACAGTAGTGCCGATGTGCACCAGGGCAGGCTATTATTATTGTTAGCTTAGCCTTTCTCGTTAGCTCAGCTGACCCCATTCTTACAGCTAACTGAGCGAGGCACCAAACTTCAGTTAAATATTTGACATTTTTACAGGTAGGGCGACATATGTCATTTCTAACTGAGTCAGTTTAACATATTTTTGCATTTGTCTACTAATTTAAGTCTTGTGGTAACTTCGGCATGCATATAACTCTGATACCTTTTTTAGTTTTAATACAATTTAAGTTTTAGTAAAGCGACTGATTACGGTCACAGTCGAACAAACCGTTGCTAACTTAGCCTCCGTTCTCCTCTTAGCGACCTACATTTGTTCTTACCTGTCTCCTACGAGGCATTTTCCCCCTAATCAGCGGTGTTTCCTAAAGATGTATTATTGCAGGTTATGAAATTCCTCCAACTTCAACAAGGAGCTGTAACATCAACTAATTATTGTCCGTTTTCAGGCTGAAGTTTGTGTATGTACAGAGCATCGCCTGGGTCTCGCGCGCCACATTCCCGGCAAGGACAGAGCGGAGTATTGCATTTCCGGTGGTAACAGAAAATACCTGTGGTGAACCAACAGGGGGCGACAGAGAACCAAAGGCTCAATAAAGGTGATATAACTGAAGTAGTTTTTAAGTTAATTTCTTACCTTCTAGTAACTCTACCAACAGAGACATAAATAAATAATACAACTTTTTTAGAATTAAACTGAGTTCTTATTTACTTAATAAATATCATTCACTCAAAAAATGACCAAAAAGAAACTCAAAAACAATAGCAAAGTGCTCACTATTAGAAGGTTTGTCATTATTTAGACCCAAAACTAGTCGTCCTAAAGGGACAGTGAGGATTTTTCAACTGATCTTGCAAAAGTCATCCAATATCATGCTCTCAGCACTGAAAAAGATTTTTTCAAGATGCTAATTCCTACTTTCCTGATCAGGACTGTACGGGTTGGACTACGCTGGATTGATTTATGGCACACAGAACACCATGCCGGCTCATGAAGTTTAGCAGTGAGAAATAAGAGTTTTTCTCTGCCCTTAACAATTTCTGTGATTAGTGGTAATAGTGGAAACTGAAGCTGGACTGTCTGACGGAAAAGGTACAGAAGAGCGAAAGAAAGAAAGCTAAACAGGAGAGGGATAGAGCACAGGCTAAAGGTTGTATGTGAACATGTTAATTCTAACCACCATACAGCAGTTATACTGGGCTCTGTTCAAACTTGAGAGTCTATCAATAAAATGAAGAGTGAAGTTATATTTTCTCTACTTGGTAGATGAGCTCTGACATAACCAGGATTCACTAACATTACCTGGTATTAATACAACTCAGAGCACTGGGCTGTGAGTAGCGCTAAATGTAGCTAGCTCCTAAGTTATGTTACAAGCTTACAAAATTTGCTTGGAGTCATGTTTCAAACAACAGCGTTGCGTAACTATTGATAAATACATTAATTTGTTGTGTTGTATGTAAAAAGTTGTCTTGAACTAAGAAAAGTAGCGTTGAAAGGCTGATCCAATCTACTTTCATTTTTTACTTTCAAAACAAATAAAAGTCCTTTGGCTGAAGAGTCACTGCAGTCCAGTTAGTGCAAACTCTCTGAGCCACTATAACATACATTTAAGTTTCAGTAAGTGATAGTATTTATTTTCATGTAAAACCTAGGTTTTAATTTTTGTGTCAGTTAACTTTGGCAAATAACTTTTGAACTCTTGTTGTTTGTAGTTAGTTTACAAACCTAAGGAAACTAACTATCTTGCAGGACCTTCAATTTAGATTTATGAATTGTTTGGTTCTACGTCTCTAATATGATCTTTGGATATGCTGTACCTACGTGTTGAGCTAAGCTTTCACTATCTTTAAACTTTACTTTGACAACTTCTAAATTTGCGTGCCATAGTACTGTGAACCCTTAAAAAATTAGAATGACCAATGTTTGAAAGAAATATTGCAAACCTAGGGAAAAAAATCAACAGAAATGATAGTTCCATTTGACTTCTCATTGCGTTTTTACTACTTCTTTGTTTCAAACTGAATTTTAGCCCCCATTTGTTGACACTTCTCTTCTGCCCCTACCTCATTCCCCCCTCTCAGGACCCAGTCGGGGGAAGTGTCAGGGGGTCCCAGTAAATGCATCTGTTTTCTGGAGTGTTCCACTGACACACTGTTAACAGCAGGGGAAGGGGTTGTAGCAGGCAAAGCCCCGAGCAGCTGATACCAACTGCTCTATATATAGACTCCAGGGCCTGGCCACCATCAGAGCACACACCACGATCCAGCAAGACACATGGTCATGACCCTCTGTTAGTCAGAGAAAATAAGCGTATCTTCTGATTAGTGAAAGAGTAAGAATGTCTAATAAAACCAAGATTGAGAGACCAGAGGAGAGGTAAGTAACAGATGCATGAGTGTTTCTTTTGAAAAGCTTCCTAGGGAAAAATGTTTTGTCATAACAAAGGAATGACAGTGAGTGTACTGGATTTGAAGATGAATCTTTCTGTGTCCAACAGCCAGCCAGCACGAGCAGTTTGGTTTGACAGAAAAAAATATGTCACCATGACCTTTTTCGTTCAGAAACCCAGAGATGTTCAGGTGGATATCCAGCCAGACAAACTGATTTTATGGTGAGTTTGAATCTAAGTTTGCCTGCCTCAACCTCATTTAGAATGCATCTCTTCACTATTTTGCACATTGTCAGTATTTGTTACTAGTTTGCTCCACTGACAACCCTCCTGTCTTCATTACAGCTGCAAAAATGACACCCATGATGTCTTCTACAACGAGCTGCACTTTTATGACAAAGTTATGGCCCAAGTAAGTGCTACATTTTTAAGCATAATGAGACCTGTGGGATAATAATGACTTCTTAATATGGGAATGGTTAAATGTACAGTCTATGGAGTTTTGAATGCAGGTGTGTTTTTGTCTTCTGTTAAAAGGACTCCAGAGAGAGGGTGTATGACCGCACTATTAATGTTTTGCTGAGGAAATTGAAGCCGAATTTTGCGTGGCCTCGTCTGCAGAAGGATGAAGCAAAGGTAATATGAGCTCAGTATGAGTGTGTCAAGATCAGCCATATCGCTCATTTCAGTTTAAGAAGTCACTTAACCTCAAAAATGTGTGAAGTTTAAGATTTTATAGTGGCTATACACAAACACATGCTTGAATTCTTCTCCTCCTATTAAGATCACGGTCATGTTGTTTCTCTGCTTCTTTTGCAGCCCAGTTGGATTTCAGTTGACTTTGATAACTGGAGAGACTGGGAGAATGAAGAAGACGAGGGAAAGGAAGAGTTTGACAGATATGCTGATGTGAGTGAAACAGCGTATTGGTCACTTACCCTCCTCATAGAGTTCTGGAGCCTGAGATGCATTTGTATTACAGCATCTACACTTCATATTTTGTAATCACACAGATATCTACATGTGTGTTAACATTTGGTTTTATTTCCCAGATGATCCTGGAAATGTCTAGCAGTAACAAAGGAGGGCCACCAGATATGGGAGATCTCAGTGATGTAAGTAAAGATAGCTTTCAAATGCAATATATACAGACAGTGAAATTTGTTTATAGTGTAGGATATTGGAAATAAAATAATTAACAACAATATCTGTTGTTTTCACCTTCCCTACAGTCGGACTAAACCTCAGAGACCACCAGTGATTCACCAACCTCTTGTGTTTGCAGCCACCTTTAATACTTGATCCAGCAGGATTCTCATCTTAACACAACGATTCTGATTTTACGTTTTTTTTTGTTTTGTTTTTTGCAAAGAATGAAAAATGTTGTTGTTTAAAATGTGGATATATGTGTTATGTTTTCTATGGGATTATCCTGTTTCAATTTTTGCATGGACTGACACTGAAATGTCATTGTCAATTTCAATAAATGAATTGTAACGAGCATTGTTCATGTCTCTCCTCCTCTACATTGAAACCATCTTAGAGTATGGTATGGAATAGAGTACAGAAGCCCATTCCCCCAGTTATAAATATTAAACTGAAAACTTGGCCTTGTTGAAATATTTTTGGCCCATGTAAAGTTAAAACTTTGAGATAAAAAGAAAGTTTTGAGATACGAAATAGAAATTTTGAGATAAAAGAATCAAAGTTTTGAGATGAAAAATTGAAATTCTGAGATAAAATGATCAAAGTTTTGAGATAAAAAGCAGAAATTTATTCATAAAAAGTAGAAATTCTGAGATAAGTTGAAATTGTTCGACGATAAAGTCAAAATTTTGAGAGGTCAAATTAATTAGAAAAAGTCCACTTTTCAGAAAAAGACATAACTATGAGATAAATAGTCAAAGATGTTGAGATTAAAAAGTTGAAATTTTGCATTAAAAAGTAAAAATTTTGGGATGATTAAGTCAACATTTTGAGAAAGTCAAAATTATGAGGAATGAAAGTCAAAATTTCCACATAAAAGCCGAAATTTTGACTTTTGAATTTGAAATATTAATTTAAAATTCCACCATTCCATGGGCAAAAAAAGGGAAAAAAAGAAAAGAAATCTCAACAAATCCAGTTTTTGGATTTTCTATTTCTAACTTGGGAGATGGGCTTCTATAGTAAAGGGCTGTCTCCCCTTTAAATAAAAGTTTTATGCTCCACAATGAACTACTTATAGACATGGTTGTTATTATTTACACCAGGAGATGGCATTAGTGAGGTGTTAAAATCATGTTTGCAAACGGTAAATCCTTGTCTGAAAATGACAAACTTTATCCCGTACTTTGTCTTCTTGTATAGGTTAAATACCACATTGTATTTCCATTATTGCACTGTCCTTGCTGAAGGACGTGTTGACTATGGACACAGTATTGCGACTCAAATCCAGCCGAAGTCGATAGAGCGAGGTTTGGACTGCACTGCTTGCCGTACCAGACTGTCAGCCTTCTCTCACATGTATTACATAAAACAGCCTCAGGTCCAGTTTTAGCTTCTAAAAACACTCCAGAATGGCTTTTCAGTGCCAACGAGACTGCTATATGAAAGAGGTAGGAACATATTCTAGGAGAAACTCTTCTAAAGATCAGTTAAATCGCATGAATTTCATAAAATGAGGCCAAAGCAGCTTTCATTCTCTGCAAAAGTAGCTAGCATATGTGCTAACCATAGGAATAAAACCTACTGTAAATGAGTGCACGAGCTCTTTACTGACTGTTATTTACTACTGTATTTAAGGTCACTGTGCATTTGCTTTTTTATGAGTTTGGTGATGTTGTGACCAAATAAATAGTAAAGTAGTCGATGTAAATTTCTGACTAATTACTTAGTTTTGTCGATTGAAACCAATTGCAAACATAAAAAATGGTTTTGAATTTTTAATGACCCAACTGTAAAAACTCTATTAACTGAGACACGAGCTATTGTTATGTGGCTTTGAGAATTTCTTCTTTGTTTTATTTGATAAATTATTTCATATGCAGTTTAAGGCTTCCATTAAGACTTTTTAGATCATCAGTGACGTCATCCTGTGACCTACATGGTAAACAAAACCATGAGCAAAGACGCTGACAGTCATTATAATGTAATTATCAGTCTCGAAATCTCTGTGAGGAGACAAGAGGATTCACAGGAAAGTGAAGGAGCCCTAATTTCTATTTCCCTCACAGTGAATGTTTACGCTGGCTGACACATTTGACTGTTAAAAAACAATGAAAATACACCTGCAAAAGAAATACAGGAGAGGCCAAAGTTGCCACAAACATTTTTCAAACAGGAGCTTAAATGATTTTTTCTCTTTTCTGTTTTTCCTTTTAGTTTGTGACCTCTGTGGTGTCCTGCTGCCCATCTGAGCTCAAACAAGAAATCAACGGGAAGAAAGAAACCCTGAAAGGCTTTAACGTCAAGCTTCAAGACACCATCCTTTTCCCTGAGGGAGGTGGACAGGTAGATTTTTTCTTTAATGTGTGGTGTGTGTAGTAAGAAACCCCTGCTTGCACCTGTCCTTTTTAGTTTGGTGGAAATTTGAAAACTGCAATATTACGGAGATTATTTCTTATAGCCAGATGATCATGGTGTGATTGGTGACGTCCCAGTGCTGAGGGTGACGAGGCAGGGGCCTGACGCTGTGCACTTTGTAAAATCGTCTCTGGAGGTGGGTCAGGAGGTGCAGGTTAAGGTGGACTGGGAGAGGAGGTTTGACCATATGCAGCAACACTCAGGTGAGTGACACTAACAGAGAATAAGGTTTCACTAAACCAGGAGTAAATATCATCTATATATTTATCACTGACTGAATCAAGACCACTGACCGACCCATTCCTTTTCTTCAATCTCAGGTCAACATCTGATCACAGCTCTGGCAGACACATTGTTTGGATACAAGACCACATCCTGGTACATTTAAACACACTATGATCGACTTTTTTATTTCTTATTTTGTTCTTTATTGTGATATTTTTCTTTACTTTTATATTTGAAAACTTAACCTCTTGTATTCTATTTTAAGTATTGCATAGCTGCTCATTCTATAATTAAAGTTGTTGCTAGTTGTTATTTCCTGGTTAATTGTTTAGCAACAGTATACCTAGTCAAACCCCTCGTGTGTGTAAATGTGCCTGGCATGAAAACCTGGTTCTGATTTTAAAAAAGTTAGATTACTTTCCCAGAGGATAAGTTCCTTAGGCTGTGCTACAAATTTTTTGCTGCTTGTTTTTGACTCTAGGGATCTGGGGCGTCAGAGGAGCACCATTGAACTGGACACTCCCTGTGTGAAAGCTGCTCAGCTTCAAACCCTGGAGGAGGCAGTAAATGAAAAAATCAGAGCACATGTCCCTGTCAATGTACAGCTTCTAGCTATAGACGACCCCGCTGTGGAAAAGGTAAAACAGACGTCTTTCTGTGAGACCAGGGGCTGAAAAGATAGTTTAGGATGAATGTTCTGCATACAAGTAATTGGAAAGTGAATTAAAAATGACTTCTGTGTGTGTGTGTGAACCAGGTGAGGAGCCGGGGGCTGCCAGATGATCACGCAGGTCCCATTCGCATCATTGACATCGAGGGTGTGGACGCCAACATGTGCTGTGGAACTCATGTCTCCAACCTCAGCCACCTGCAGGTTGAATCACATCACATTACATAACACACATTCATATATCATATAAATACTATGCATACATACATTTACTCTGATGATTCACTTAAATTTCTCTTATCTGAACTGTAGGTGATAAAGCTTCTGGGAACTGAAAAAGGCAAGAAAAACAAAACCAACCTGATCTTCCTGGCAGGTAACCGGGTATTGAAGTACGCTGAAAAAAGCTACAGCACAGAGCGATCACTGGTGTCTCTACTGAAGTGAGTTTAAAATCTGAATGATCATTAATCAGAGTTAAACTCTTCAAGTGTTTGATGTTATAAAAAATCTGTTATCATCTAACAGGACTGGGCCTGATGAGCATGTGGAGGCTGTTGACAAGCTGCAGAAATCAGTGAAGCTACTCCAGAAAGTAAGATTGTAGAATTTAAAGTAGTCTTTTCCACCTGTGAGTGATGTAATGCTGAGACAAACTCTCTGATCATCATGAAAATGTTGTGTGCAGACCAACCTGAGCCTGTTAAGAGACATGGCGGTTCTCATCGCTCAGAACTTTAAGAACAACCCCCAGAGAGGCAACTTCTTCAGCTTTCACAAGTAATGAACCCAATTACACCACCACCACCAAAACAGTCATCTCTGTCCAAACAATACCAACAAAAACTGAAAGTGTAGAAGCTTAGTAACATTAGAGTTTATATCTGAGCAGCTGAGCAGGTTTGCATGAGGGATCATTGACCAAAAGGTGAAGATGATAGTTCATGTGACTGTGTCTTTGTTTGCAGAAAGGAGGGTGACAATGAGTTCATGAATATCATTGCCAATGAAATAAACTCTGAGGTAAGATTAAAGTGAAATTACTCCTCTAAGTTTCTAAGTTTTCGGCATGAGCTCTTCAGTATTTATGCTGAATCTGATTTATTTCAGTCTCAGGAAACATTGGTCTTCCTGACTGTTGGGGAGGAAAAGGGACCTGGTTTGTTTCTATTGGCTGGACCAAGTGGACCAGTGTCAGACATGGGACCACGGTGAGAAACACTTCAAACTAACTTTCGTTTGTTCTTGAAAACCTCTAACTGATGTTATTATTGGACTCTTTGTGCTGTGCAGGGTGCTGGAGATGCTCCAAGGGAAGGGGGCAGGAAAAAACGGACGTTTCCAAGGCAAAGCCAACAGCCTGGCACGAAGAGGAGAGGTGGAGGATTTCCTGCAGCAGCAGTGCAAACATCACACCTCAGAGGAGGAATAAAGCAGCAGGGACTGAATCAAAACAATTCATTTAGATGATGGGAAACAAGCCAGTTGTTCATACTTTGTGCTAAACATCACAGCCTCCTGAAAAGGACACTTTAATTTATGAAACACTGTAAATAATTTAGAGCTCTGTACAACATGATGTACATATCTGAATGTGAAATATCCTGTACTGTTTTTATTCAATAAAAACCTCATCCATTCAAGCTTAGTTGGATGATTTGATGTTTTCTATTCACCCTCAAGCACAAAGTCCCACACTATCATTCTCCATGCAATCATTTATACTGAGAGTTTTACAGCCCAAATTCCAATGGAGCTAAGACGACGTGTAAAATGTGGATAAAATCAGAATACAACTCTGCAAATCCTGTTTAATCTATATTCAATTGAATGCATTACAAAGACAAGATAAATGAATAAACTTAATTTTTGGCAAATTTACTTATTTTGAATTCAACACTCACAACACGTTCCTAAAAAGCTGGCAGCAAAAGACCTGGAAAACAGCTGTTTGGATCATTCCACAGGTGAACAGGGTCATTAGAAACAGGTGAGTGTCATGATTGAGTATAAAAGAGCATCCCCTAAAGGCTCAGTCCTTCGCAAGCAAAGATAGGGCCAGGTTCACCACTTTGTCAACAACTGAGTGAGCAAATAGTACAACAGTTCAAGAACAATGTTTCGGAATACACAATTGCTATGAATTCAGTGATTTCATCATCTACAGTCAATAATATAATCAAAAAATTTAAAGAATCTGGAGAAATCTCTGCATATAAGCAGCAAGGTCCAAAACCAACCTTATTGTGTACAACAGGATTTGCAAATCATTGTGTTCTGTTTTTATGTTTTACACAACATCCTTACTTCATTGAATTTGGAGTTCCAAGTGCCAGCTAGAAAGGCATCAAGATCTATGAAAGAGGCACATTCATCACAGTGGTGAGTGAAAAGTTCTCATTCAGGCAGAGTTCAAAAGATGATTGTCTTCAGAAAATATTTGAAAATTTCAATATATTTAATTTAGAAGCTTCTTAAAAAATAAGACAAAACAGACAAAATCTTACAAAAGCTTTGGCAGGAAAATGGAGTGACCAGAAAATTTAAAATGTGTGTGCAATGAAATAAAGTCAAGTACAACAGTCTTTAACAAAAGAAACTCAAGTGAAACTTTAGATTAAAAACTATCATTTATCACCTTATTTACATGTGAGTGGCAAAATAAAAAAAAGACTTAAGGTGATGTGTTGTCTAATAAAATATACCTCACACAGTTAGCCGTAAAAATCCCCAAAGTTCATTCATACAAAGACTTTCACCAACAAATAAACTGACGTGCTGAATAAAAGACTGATGGATCAAATTTAAACAAGTTTCATTCTCTCACCTGTGTGTGTGAGTGTGTGTGTGTGATAAAAAGCAGTGGTTTAGAAACATCACAAGTGCTTGTGTTTGTCACATTTAGCAGTGCAGGTGAAGTGTTAATGGTGAAATGCATGAAATGAAGTGCAAATGTGCAAACACCCAGCCCAGTTTAGTTAAAGTCATAAAATACCAAAGGAGTTAAAAAAAGCCGATGAGATGATTTGGCAGCGTTGATCCTGGAGATGTTTCTGACTGTTTCCTCTTCATTTAGCGTGGATTAAATGGTTGCACTATCTTCATGGAGATATAGTTCTGGGAAAGACGAAAGAAAAGGGAAAAGTACATTTTATTACTTCTTGTGTGCACGCTCAAACATCTGAGCACAATTTCACAAAGCACGCAAACACAAACTTGACTAAAATTTGCATCTGTTGCAACTTAATCTACAACCTCACAACTTTACTTCCACCTAATCTGTCTTACCGGTAGAGAGTACAGGAGGATGGCGAGGAAGAGAACCACTATGATGAGGATGATAATAGTGATGAAGAGGCATCTAAAGCGTCGCCACACGATGAACTTCATGGTCTTACACGGGTTAGTGAACCAGAAGAAAGATGTTTCTGGTCGGCTGAGGAGAGAATTTATTCAGTGTGTTAAGCTTGACTTTTCCAGATGCTTCTATCAGTTAAGGGGAAAAGAATGTTAGAGTTATTGGAGTCTTACTTGGGAGGATCCAGTTTTGGGTTCATGTTGGGTTCGTCCCTCCCTTTCCCTGCTGGTCTCTCATCAGCGTCAGCTTCACTCACAATCTCCAACGTCATCTCCACTTTACCCTGAAAACAGAAGATGAGTTTGATGAGGAAATGAGCTCATGAATCATAAGTGTCAGTTTATCCGTGTGTGTACTGTCTCCTGGTCCGTACCCCCAGAACCTTCTTCCCGTCCTGTTCAATGGAGCAGGGCCACCAGCCCCTCACTGACTGCTGAGCAAACAGAGACTTGGTGTTCTCTGCTTTCTCGGGGACTCCTATCTGCACATCATCCATCATCTCCAGAGAACACTTCTCAGGGGTCTTTGCAGGAGGGACTAGTTTACGCAAATCCAGCTCCAGTGTGCCCAGGTAATCGTCCAATGAGAACTTGTCGTTATCCCATATCTGGACGATCAGCTTGGGAGGAGTCCTGAACTCTGTTTTGTCGAGACTCCAAAAGCTTTCCTGTCGGAGAAATATCACCATGATCAACGATTCAATCCATCAGTGTTCTTTTCACCCACACAAAGTGAAAAATAAAAGTTTTTTTATTCAGGAGCTTCACCTTCTTGGACACGAGGCAGAGCTGCTCAGCAGGCAGGTAATCAAAGTCAAAGAGGAACCTCCAGTTGAAGTTTCCATCTCCGTCTAAAGACCTGTAGTGAACATCTGTCTTCTGCTTGTTCTCCTCCATGCCGGGCATCCAGCTGGTGAAAGTGACAGAAGTGAGTATTCAGAGTGACCTGATAATATGAAGGTTTATGTTGAAGAATTAAAAACAGTATGATTCTTGTGTCTGACCCTTTGACGTAGATGTCACTCATGTGCTCTCCTGTGATACTGGCCTCGTCCAGAGTCACGTCTGTGGTGTTCCAGATGACGGCTCGCAGGATGTTCCTGAACAGTCACAGTCAGAGTTAACTCACTCACATCCTACATGATATTTAGTAATTTCAGCAGTGATGAAGGTACTGAACTCACTTCTTAGGTTTGCGTGGGGTGACGTCAAAGGGGGGTCCAGGGAGGCCGATGCTTTTGGGGAAAACATCCACCCACATTTGAAGGGTTCCCTAAAATGAAATAGACACTTTTTGTAAATCAGAGGCAGCTGAGTGGAAGTGGACATGTGACGGTCGAGTGTAAGAGGTGTCACCTGAGAGAGAGTGGGCTGGAAGGTGCTGTAGAGGGTCCTGGACTCCACATGTTCTGGGACCAGTCCTTGTTTTCTGAGCACGTGCAGACAGATTCGTTCCCGGGGTGGACCTAAGTGCTGATGAATCTCTTTGTTGGTCTCTGGAGGAGGAAAATGAAAAGAGGTCACAGGTTTCAGTTAAAGGGTCTATGAGGACGATCTGTTTGAAGTGGACGGAGGACTTGGACAGAATGCTGTGATGACATGACTCATGTATTTTTTGGGAATCAAATAAATGGAGGACAGATCTTTTTACCACTACTTTTCTGCGTGCAAGACAACTTTTTACCAAATACAACATGAGGAAGTGATGCATTCATCAACTGTTACGTAGAACTGTTGTTTGAAATGACAACGAGTAAACTTTGTAAGTTTGTGGTGCAGTTTGGTAGCCGGCTACATTCAGCTTAGCTTCTCACAGGTCAGTGCTCTGAGATGTGTCCATAACATGCAACATGTTAGTGAATCCTGGTTGTGTCCTTCCAGTGCTCATCTACCAACTCAAACCTCATCGAGCAGAACAAACCTGGCTCTTCATTTTATTGACAGACTCTCAGGTTTGAACAGATCACTGCAGAATAACTGCTGCATGCGGACAGGAATGAATATTATCACAGTCAAGCTTCTGTTATAGCCTTTAGCCCCATCACTCTCCTGTTTAGCTTTCTTCTGCTCTTCTGTCCCTTTTCTGTCAAACAGTCCAGCTTCTGTTTCCATCATTATTACTCAATAAATCACAAAAATTGTTTTCAGCAGAGAAAAACACAGATCTGTCTTCTCAGTAAAGAACTCATCAGCCAGCGTGGCATTGTCGTAGAGATTTTAACTTGCCATAAATTGATCCGGTCTGACCTGATCAAGGAGCTGAGAAATAGCATTTAGAAATGACTTATTTTAACTCTAATAATCTCACTTCAAATCGTGGATTATGATCAGGCTGATATCTTGATATCAGACTTTTTCAAGATCACTTAGAAAGTCCTCACAGTCCCTTTAATAAATATCAGGAGGGTGAAAGCACATGATGACTGTTCAGCAGAGTCTTGATGTAAAGTCAGTTTGGACGGTAACTTGAGGACATGTTTGGTCACCAAAGGATCATACACGACCACAGTACTTTAACTTGTGATCATTTTTAGGGTTGAGGTCTGTTTTCAAAATGATGAAACAAATTTTAATGACCCCAACTTAGTAAGGGGTGATTTTGCTTCACTTTTGGTAGCAGATAAATTTGAATTGGACTCAGGTCAGAGATAGTTTTTGTTAAACTCATTCAAACTTTACATTTTGAAGGATGACTTTACCAAACTGAGCCAGCGTGTACTCTTTGCCATTAAAGGTGAGAGATGTGCCATTGTCTTCAGTCCTGGGTTTAGACAGACCCTTCAGACGGGCCAAGTTCTCCAGGATCTCAGATGGTTTCAGTTGGTCCCTCCACTGGTTAATACCAGAGCTGAGTAAAAGAAAAGAGATTTAAAAGTTAATCTTGCCTCCAAGATTTTATGGATAACAACTTTGATCTCTCTGTCCGAGGTCGCTCACACCCTAACATCCTTACGTGCAGTAGGTCTGAGGCAGGCCGCAGTAAGAGTTATATCTGGAGAGGAAGCGGTTCTCCAGGTCAATCACCGTCTCCCCGACCTTCTCGTCTCGACTCAGGAGATCATGGTCATAAACGGAGATTTTCAGGTCTTTGTCCTGAGGCAGGAAACAGGTCATCTCAAACATCCTGAAAGGGAAAAACAGTTTGAAGTTCAGAATTCATCTTGATTTAAGGGTAGTACTATATATAACTGAGTGCTTATTATATATCTATTCATTCAAACAACTGACTTTCCAAACACAGGGTTGGTGGTGTTGGGTAGATAATGGTCTCTGTCATCCATCGAGTTCCTCCCCAGAGAAATCTTAATGTATGGATCGCACTGAGCGGAAGGAAGGACAGAAAGGTGATGTAGAATTAGACTTTTTTTTAATCTGAGTTCAAATCTGCAGTTATTTTTTAAGATTGTATTTTAAAACAGATAAATCCTCACTCTGCCGTTGTTGTCTTTAGGCTGCAGGTCTATCGCCCGGATCACGTAAATCCTGACCAGACACTCCTGAGGTCCACTTTCTGGCAGCTCTCTGAACTGTCGAGGAGGAGGAGTGACTCCTGGGTCGTCGGGCAGAGGGTAGACCTTGAATGAACCCTATAGGTACAGAGACACATCGCAGGCTCAGCTGTGTCTGAGCACACTGTGTTTGAAAACAATTGATGAAGAGCCACAAGGTGAGAAAACTACCTTCAGCTCTCCGACCATGGTTGGGTCTTCATCCCCGTTTTCATTCTTTCCTCTCTGAAGTTTGAAGGTGTTGCAGAAATCAGTCAGCCCTTTGAACTCTGGGACATCCTCCAGCTCACAGTCATACACCTGAGAACACCATCACACACCAGTTAAGCTCTGAGTAGAAGCTTAAATGAGCAAATAATAATCAGGTGTAGAAGAAATACTCACTTTCAGAGTGTCGTAGCCTTTTTTGAGATAAGGGCCACATTTCTCCTGATCTCCAGTTGATGCGTAGAATTTGCTCCACCAATCAACTGTTTCCTTTTCCTGAATGAATCATTTCATGTCAGTTGTTTTTTACATGGTTATCAAGGTTTGAAATAAGGAAGAAGAATTGATAGTATTCTCACCTTTTCCTCAAACTTTGGGAAAAGTTGAAGCAATGAAGGAAAGAAAAAAAACACAAACCAAGTCAGAAAACCCCAAACAGCATTGGAATGGACTCAAAAACAACAGCATACAAACAAACAAACAGGAAACAGAGAAAATGAGAGGAGACAGTAATTCGGATTGGGAAAAGAGAAAACTATGAAAGTCTTTATGTGCCATGTGGGTTTGAATATGAAATTCTTACACGTTTTTTTTTTTTTGGCATCAAAATCAGACTTTGAATTTTATAAGCCATCACATTTCTAGTGCTGTTTTTTTCTGCTTTTGAACATTTTCAATGTTGCAATAAATGCAGTGGTAAAACAATGATATCTCAGAATATAAAGTTTTCAGAAATTTGAGGTGTAAAGAAATAAAACATATAACATATGTTATCCCATCATGAAAAACTTCAACCCTTCAAAAAATTCTGTGTACAAAAATTCAATCTTAAAAAAAGTGTAAAAGAATTCAGAGTTGAATCCATTGGACATTATTTAATGACCAAAAAGGAGGTTTGGTCACCATAAGTTAAGGCAGGCTGCATATCACCTCATAAACATAGATTAATACATTTATAATATGAAATAGACAAATGTAATCATGACATTCGTTTTCATATTTAAAAATTAAGAATAAGAGTCTTAAGAATAAGAGCAAGTAATTTGATAGTTTGAAAATTCAAAGTCTGATTTTGATGCTGAAAAAAAATCCAGTGTTATAAATCCATATTCAAATTCCAATGGCACAGAAATATTTCCATAAAAAACAAACAAGGGTGCAACAAACAGAATGGGAGTTCAGAAAATATACAACTGCGCTACACTCAGCCTGTAGGGGGCCCCCATAATTTGTCTCTTATCTCCAGGAAAGATAAGAAATCATTTAAGCTCCTGTTTACATGTTACACCCCTGTTTATGATAGAAATGATTAAATGTGCTCATTAAATGAAGTACAGGCACATTAATGATGCTGTGCTGCGCAAACACTTGGAGGTGTGTGAAGCTTGCTGTAGCGTGCTGGATTACGTGGTGTCAGCCGTCCAGTGTCATGGGTGCTGCACAGTGAAGTAGAAAGCTATCACATGTAATCATACATACAAAGGAGGAGGTAGGAGAAGCCAGCTTGTTGACAGCAGCTGACATGCTGTACATGAACTGGAGGCCAGAGGCAAAGGTCAGAAGTCTGTCAAATTTGGCTCAAGTTTGAGTCAAATTATGTACTTCTCTGTGACACAGGGAGACTACTGAGCAATCAGCAGCTCTACGATTCAAAGATGGAGCTCACCTTAGTTTCCAGCAGGGGTCTGGATTCATCCATGTTGATGGAGACGTGTTTTAAAGGGGAGGCCATCATCAGAGCCACTGGAAATATCAGAGCAAAGTGTTTGTCTTTGTGTCGTTTTAAAATAGCTGCAGATTTGATTTTTTTGACAGCTTACTTTTAGACGACATGGCGCCCTCTGCAGAGATGACATAGGGGTCACATCTGAAACTCTCGAGCGAGGTGATGGTACACTGACCCACCACAGGCTTCCTGCCAAACGGACGGTGGTCGATCACTTTTATGACGATAGGAGGTGTGTACATCTCATCCTTTGGCAGGAGCTATGAAGAAAAAATAACACTTTTAGATCACAGCTCAGTGGAAAAGGTCTGTTAGATTATAGATTTCCTTCTCTCCACTCTCTCATTACCACTTTGATGAAGAGCACAGAGCTGGGGAAGTTGGGGCTCTTCTTCATGTTCTTGATGACTGCTGACTCCACCCTCTGACCCCCACACTCCACCACCAGGCTGGGGGAGGACACTGCTGCCAGCTGATACGGCTTCATGTTCCTGAGGCCCCACGCTAGGATCTGGATATGACGGACACAGACACACGCAGGTAGGATGGATTTAGGGACTTTAGATGAAGAAGTTCAGGGTGACGGTGTTTAAAAGGGGGTGTTACCTCAACAGCAGTGAGCTGCACCACAGGCCTGATGCCCTGAGGAACCATGTAGAGGTTCTCGGCTCTCTTTGGGGGAACCAGGGGCAGATCGGCCTCTGTCGACTATGAAATCAGAGAGAGGAAACATGATGAATACTTTAACTTGAGACATGGAAAACTCTGTTGTTTTAAAAAAAGTGAAAGCAGACGCTGTTATTCCAAGAGAAAGGTGTATCGTTTATATACCATATATTTCTTAGGAAAATGTACCCACTTTGTATCTTGTGCTTTTCCTACATTTTAACTCTGTTTTGAGTAGATATTGATACTTTATTGATCCCAATGCACTTATCAGTTTTTCTTATCCATCTGATTCTTTATTAATTCCCTTATCAATTCCATCAACAAATGTTCAGTGTAAAAAAAATGGTTTTGCAGGTTTTCTGTGTCAACATTTTATTGAGTTTCTCAGTAAATTAAAACAAAATCGGTCAATTGACACATAATTATCAATGAATAAAATAAGTAAAAATTGCACATCAGGTGACATCAATGTTTTCTTTTATTGTATGTTTTATTGACTGCAGTAGGCCACCAAGTAGTCTGGAACCTTGTGCTTGCCATAGTTATGCTGAAGTCAGCCATAAGTCTCCACTTCCTGTTAGGAAAACATTTGTCTTTTGTAATTTTTGAGTTTTAAGTAATCTTCACAAAATGTAATTGTGATGTGTTTCTGTGATGAAAGTTGAAAATCTGATTTAAGATCAAAGTTAAATGGATGTGTAACCGCTAACATATCAATGCAATGTCCTGTCACATTAGCATCAAGCGTGAGCTGTTTTTTTAAGATCATTTTTTGAATATTAGAAGATGTATAATGTGTTGAATTTACTGAATATGAACCTCTCATAAGAGAGTCAAGTACATTTCTATGTGTGCTCGGTTTTACACTGCTTTTTGGAGTAAAACTTCAGGCAGAAAATTCTCATCAGAGTTTTCAGGGAAACTGTTATTTAGCTGCTAAGCTAAGAAAGCTGGGGGTGGGGGGGTTGTTGATGTCAGGTCTGTCTGCTGCAGTGTAATGTTAAAAATTGATCAGGGAATTTTTGAGATAAAAGGCCAATGATGTTGATGGGTTGAACCATCTATAATGGATTTTGACAGGAACCAGTTCTCCATACCCATCCCTTGTTTTGTGAACTGAAAAATAATTTCCCCCTAGGGGATCAATACAGTATTTCTGATTCTGATAACAAACCTTGTCTTTGAGGATGAGTTCAGCAGCTAACAGAGCCTCCCCGGCCTTCACACCTTTCTGGATCACAGGGTACCACAGCAGTTTGGGGGTTTCATCCATGCCTGCCTTAAGCTTCACCATCGGTGAGCAGATGCTGCGACCCAGCAGCTCATCTTTTCCCTGTGCAGCGGATTAATAAAAAGTGTCATTAACAAAGAGCACTTCTGATTATATTTGCTAAAAATGCTCTTTTTCTGAAAATCCTTTTGACCTACCACTTGGTCGTGGTCGTAGAACTCCAGAACGACCTCAGGTGGACGCAGAGCAACATTACGGGGGTCTCCGTAAATCTCTACATCATTGAAGATCAAAGTTTGGTCCCAGGTTGGGTTCAGAGTTGCTGAGAATTTCTCTGTGGTCTTACTGATGTGAAGGAAAGAGACGTGAGCGTATGGATCTGTGGGCGAAAGAGATGAGACATTTGAAGACCTGATTTTGTCAAAGGGCATCTATTTGGGCAATGTTTGACTCCAAGACTCTCACCAGAGAAACTATCTTTGTCCATGGATGCGAGGTTTCGTGCCTGATAGACGTAGACACGGAGGTGGTACACATGTGACTCTGCAGAGAAGAATTAAAACATCATCTTTATTTGTTCATGTGTCTGAATGTTTCTGTGTCATTTTGCTCTGACTCACTGTCAAAAGAGCAGGACACAGTGGGCGTGTTGGCACCAAACAACTTGGAGGCATCTGCCTTTGAGTCTTCCTTCTCCTCAGTATCAACGCCCTGCAGACACACACACTGGCAATAAAAACACACGCCATGCCACCGTGGATGTGTTGAATACACAAGTCAATATTTGGAAACACTGGCTGACTCAGCGTGATCAGATCCGGTTCAGGATTTTGTCCCAGCCCTTCCCTCTGTGCTTTCACGTGAGCAGAGGCTCTGAGGTTGTCACACTCTGATGATCCCAGTCCATTCAAAGCATTTTTCAGAGAAGAACACAGAAAATAGAACATATTTTCCTTTGATACTCACCAGAGCTCCCTCTAGCTGGAAGATGGCAGAAGCTCCAAGTCGGTCTTCTGGTGCCATCTTCCTCCTCCAGCGTCTCCGACGGAATGTATCTGATGAACGCTCCTTCCTGTGAAACTTCCAGCCAATCAGAGACGAGAACTCCCAGCCCTCAGGGTCACCGAGGTCCCTTCTCTGTAAGAAAAAACAAACGTGGATCTCAAAAAACTGCAAGCCCAAAACATCCAAAGTAACTATGATATATAAAACTAAATTTTCTGACCTGAGCTCCTCCTGCAGGGACAGCTATTCTCCTGCGAGGTCGAACCAATCGTCTCCTCCGATGAACGTGGTAAACTTTCTCAGCAGGGACCCAGGAGCGAGGCTTGTCATCTGGAGGAATGGTGACTCCATACTCCCAGCCTGTCAAGTTCACACACAGGCATCATGAATTTGTTTTATTTTCGTTCAGTTGCACGGACATGAGTCAGATTTGTCAGTGTAATGCTTTATTTTTACATTCCTCAAATAAGGCAGAAATGAGTCCAAAGGAACAAACTGAGGGCCGTTAGCAAGGAGCATCTAAGACTATTTTGTGTTTTTCTGTGCCTGAAAAGATTCTTATATTGCTAGCTTTGCAAAGAAACGACAGAAAAACACAAATTTGAGTTTTTTAAATGCACCTTGATCGTCCACAGCTCTGTTGTCGTCCACGGTCCATTCGTCCTCCCATCCCCAACCAGGAGGACAGTCAAACTCTCCAGGGTTACGGCTCTTCTCTCCATTCTGTGCAGCACAAAAACAAAAAGTTAACTGCACCAGAAAGCATTCCTGGATGTGTTTTTAAAAGTGTATGAGTTATGAAACTGATCAATTTTGTCATCCCAGTTTTTTGTTCTGTAAAGTCAAAGTACTGTATTGATCTGATTGTAAGACAACCCCTTTAGTACAAGTACAGTTTTGGAAAAAGGCTATTTGGTGACAAAATCTTGTTTTATCACAAAGAACATTTCAGTTGAAAATTCTAATAAAGCAACAACATAAAACAAAGCAGAATGTTGTTTATAACAGCATAGTGTCATATCATAGAGCAGCTTATTTCAGCAGATCAAAGCAGAGGGGATTTAAGGTTACCTCTCCATTGACTCAGGTCTTTATCTCGTTCTTTCTTTAAACAGACTAAATAGCCTGATGTTATTTATTTCATTTACATGATCGGGTACTCATTTCTGTCTCTAAATGCGTTTACATTTTCCAGATAATTGAAGAAAATGACAAAAAACCAACATAAGAAATGCAGAAAAAAAATTAGGTAACACCCCTCCCATTTGGTGGGAGAGAGAGAGAGGAGACAAGAGGAGACAAGAGGAGATGCTAGCACACCTGTTAAAAAGCTATCACCCACGAATGAGTCCACCCCACTTTTTTAAAGGGAATTTTGCCCAAAAACACCTTTATTTTTTATACAGAACAATGTGGTATTCTTGAAAATATGGGTTAAATTTTTCTATATCTTGACTTGGTAGAAAACTTCAGTTTCCTAGAAGCAGAGTAAAAGGCTCTAGCAGATTTGTGAAACCAGGATATGATGTGGACATAACTCAGTCTTGGGTTGTAAAAATCAGAGTATAACAAAGATTAGTTTGTATGCTTTGGCAGGCTCAAGGGAGACTGACAAAGAATGCTCTGTGGCTGCTGCTACTGTATCATTTCCCTGAGCTCTCTGCTCCATCTCACGGTCAAGAAACTTATTTCCATAATGATCTTCATGTGAAAAAACACCAAAATGTTTTGCAGCTCTGCAGTTTAGTGATATATGACAGATGCAGTTTTAGGGTCAAAAGTGGAATTATTGCCATGGTAACCTAACAGTTCATCAATTACATCTCTATTAGATACAACCCTGAGGTTATCACCAGCTCTTAGAAGATGTTTATCACAGTGTTTGTAAATCAAGTGTTTCTACCAATGAAGCTTATTTGTAAAGGAAGACACCTGTCTTACTTCATGAATACTGACTGATGACTGACTGATGTAAATGTATGCAAACAACACCAGGGCACACTGACGCTATTTGCTCTGCGCCTCAGCCTTATTCATCACTTCATTCATGCTTTGTGAGTTAGATTATGTCTTTTGGCTCATTTTCATGTAAAGGCTACACAAACCTTTGAGAATCAAGCCGTCGTTGAGGAGAGAAAAGAGATTGGGGGATGTTCATGGATGTTTTAGCTCACACATGACAGAGATCATGAAGTGTGTTCCTCTCACCACGTCAGTGAAGGGCTCAGAAGCAGATTTCCACTCCCCACCTGGGAAGCGAGTCTCATTTTGGAACACTTCGTCCATGAACTCAGTGTGTCCAGCGTCTGCCTCCGTTAACAGACTGAAACAGGTCAAACAAACATGAAACTATGAGCGAGGAAAAGATCACAACTCAGCATTTTAAATGATGCTTTTCAGCGAAGCACGTCACCTGTACTCTTAAAAATTCAAAATGATCCCTTTGCTTCCATTTCATTCTTACCCCTCCCTCCCTTTTCTTTTTATTTCTTTTCTATTAAACCATGAATCATTGTTAAACTGTATCCTTGCAAGTGAACGTAGATATTTAGATACTATGTGTAGAATTTGGCACCCACTATTGGCTGTATCTGAAATGACATGTAAGAAAAGCAAGCCAAAAGTTTTGTCCGATGACGTTTGTGAGAGTGAGGAGGTTTACTTTGACAGGGACAGTGTTTACATGCTGGGAGGAACCTGACTGACTATAAAAACGTCACCATTACATCTAAAGTCAAGCTGCCTCAAAGTTATTGCTTTTATTTTTTGCTGTTATAATTAGTATAGTTATAGTAACAAAGACAAAAATGTGTTCTTCACAAATCATGTTTCCCTTTTCGTTCAGTTTTCCTCTCTGTGTATCGGGGCAGATTTAACTCAGTTTAAGTTACATTCAATCAGCATTAAAACTAAACTGAATGATATTTGCATGACACAAATAATAATGAAATGTTATACTAAGAGGTCAGGGCAGGCTGGTCCTCTTTCACAGTCTAATGGTCTATGGTATGAAGGGAATGTAAACAGTGGAGAGCAGACAGCCCATTTCCTGAGCTTAATGAAGGCTCGTAGAAGGATAAATATCCACGTATCGCCCCCTAAAAAAACCAGCAGCCTTCTCGGAAATTAAAGTGAAACCAAGTCGAGCTGATCACACGTCTAAATCTTGGTTTAGATGGGTTTTTTTTTATTTTTTTTTATTTTTGATCAGCTTTACTCTCACTCACGCTTTCTCAGGGTCGATGAACCACTCCTCTTCCCACTCCCATCCTCTGGGTGGCATGAAGTACTCCTGTTTCAGCTTCAGCTTGCCTGTGACGTCAGAGAATTTGTGGCGCCCCACCAGTCCAGTGGTCCCCCACTTCCCAAACACCTGGGCCTGGTTCTCATACTGTTATAACAAGAATGTGTAAAGTGTATGAGGCGGTTGACACTCATTTAAAGCAGGTTTCTTAGCATCTAAAGTTCATGAACATAAATAAGTCTTTAATAGAGAAAGCCTCTTTAATTTCTAAGTGATTCACCATTTCAGCAAACACACTGAAGGTTCCCTCTGAGTATGAGTTGAACTTCTTCTCATGAACAGACAAACCCAACCACATGTTGACTCTGATCTGAACCGGCACCTTCAGACCTTTGTTCTTGTCCATGGGGTACTGAAGGGAAGGAAAGACATCACAACAGTGTAAAACACACCTGTAATCCTTGTAGTGCATTACACAGTACACAGCTGTACCCTCTGATCTCATGGTGTTCACAGACCTCTGACCTCTGACCTGTCCTTGTTCATGTACCTGTAAAAAGATGGTCTGTGTCTGACCACAGTGATGGCCACAGGCCTGCTCACTATACGTGGAATAAAGGATTTGATTTGCAGGGATGCGACAGTAGGCGACCCTCTTCTCTCCACGTAACATCCAGATGATGACATCAGGCATGCTGTTCTGAGGCTGGACACAGACAGGAGAAACAAAGAATGAAAGTAGATTTAGAAAAAATGACAACTGTTAGTCCATTTGTGTCTGTAAGGAGTCAAACTCCATGTACAGACCTCCTCAGCCATCACTTTGAGCTTTTCAGCCCAGGACTCTAAGTCAGACAGGGTGTCTCTGATCTCTCTGGCCTCCTCTCTCATGCGGCGGGCTCCCTCCCTGATGTTCTTCAACCCACTGTCTCGCAGCTTCTTGATTTGGACGTCCAGAGACGTCAGGTTGGAGCGACCCTCCAGCTCAGGCATGGGGAAACTGGAAGAGTCCAAAGACAAACTTAGTATAAGAAAACATGAACGATTCATTAAAGACTTTGTAGGAGCTATCGCTGGTATGACCCCTGACCTCAACCCTCAGCTGCATGTCACTCCTACTCCTGCTGACCACTCCTCACATCTCCTGTCTCTCTCCAGCTCCCTTTATGACTATTTATGATTCATTCCCAGTTTTTTTTAGGTGGAACTGAACTAAGACACTACACTTCTGTGAATTCACCCTTTTCAGCATCACATCTCCTCTATTTACCTTTCTAAGTCTTCAATCAGCTGATTGAGCAGCTTCATCCACACCTCCACTAGCTCGTTGTCGGGCAATTTTGCCAGGATGCCAGTTTTAAACGCCTCCAGGTTGGATTGCTGCAACAACATAATAATAAGGGTGAGGATCAGGCTCTTATTTCAAACACCAGCACATGCAGACGCACATTTCAAACGTTAGTATCACAAAGAGGGCTTTGATGTCTGCAAACACAGCAACAGGTCATAAACTCAGGTGAAGCAATCACTTGCCAACTAAACTTTTGCCGACTAAAGAGGATGATGCAGACCTACCAGGCGGTGAGTAATGTAGAGGATGATGTTGACAGAGTCCATACGGTGGCTGATGTCTTCCCAGAATGAAGTAACTACAACCACAGGCTTTATGTCCGACCACGGCAGGTAATAGTAGTGGTTACCTACAAAGTGTCCCCACGTTATGAAATCCAGCCTCAGATTTGTTCTGTCTGATCACATGAAACATCAGCTCCTTCACTCACCATCAAACACAGCACAGCTGTACTGAGTGGTGGAGGCCAGTGGTTTGCAGGTGGCATCTAATTTGTTGCCGTAGTTGCCGATGCTGACCTCAAACTGGATTGGCTCCCCTGGCTCCTGTATCATAGAGGCGCTGTGGAAAACAGCACACAGGCAGTACTTCCTCCTCCTCTGGTACTTCTAATGTCCAGAACCAAAGAGAAGACGGTAGACATCAGTTCTACTACATATACAGGTCATTTACATTAGGAGACAGTTACAGGAAGTTTTTGTGTTAAAGAGTCACACACCTGAACAACAAGGATGTCATCGTTGTTGATACTGTCCACTGTTTTGTCTTCTTTCCCCTCCAGCTTAGTGGAAAGCTCCACCAGGATTCTACCCCTGTACGCCACGCCATCCCCCTGTGAAAATGAGACATAACAAAACATCAAAGACATCAGTTAAAGAGTTAGAAATGGCTCAAATTAAAGAAGAGAAGAGGTTTGATCCTGAGAGGCTTCCTTACCTTGCCATAGTTGAGGTCTTCGTAGGGGTCAGGCAGACCGGTGAACTCTCGAGGGCTGCCATAAAGGTTGACATAGCAGGGCCCGAAAACAGGCAGGAAGCCCACCTCAGCCTGCCCCGTGTTCACTGTGGAAGGATGAGCACAGTCTTAACAACTCTAGAAACAAATCTAGGCTGAGCTGAGCTAAGCAAAGCTTTAATGTTAGTTTCTCTGTGACGCTGAGTTTGAGGCGGTGATGGCAGACACATTTGAGTGGAGGCAGTGAATGCTGGATTAGAAAACTGAGGAGCTGAACAAGTTAAGATTTAAACTCTACTGTGAATACAAAAACGGAGCATGATGAAGCTTTTTAGCACAAACACACAGAACTAGCAAACTAGTGAGCACAACATGCTTGGTGCTCATGTGTCATGCAAAAACAAAGACACAAAGAGCTCAGATGAACCTTCATATGATGCCATTTCCTCAATTCCTGCATGTTCCTCTATTCCGGGAGAAAAACAGACAATTCACATACTGAATCAGATGTTAATTCATAGGGGAACAAAACCAAGTATTTAGATGAGACACAATCTGACACATCTATAACAAAACTTAGCTGCTTTGCTGGTTTGATTCTGAAATCATAAATACCTTCAATCTCTCCACCAGAAGAGGCTATCTTGGCCAGGTTCAGGTAAGTTGTGCCAACAGCATCATTCCCCGTCACACGATCCCTAAAAACACACACATGCATCTTTAGACTCACACTGCTTACACACAGCACCGACTTATGTGATTACATGTGTTTTGAGTTTGGTGACCTCTATGGAGGAGGTCAGAGGAGGTTTTCTGGGATAAAGACTACATTTCCCATGAGCACCATCACCCACTGTGGTGAATATGTGACTCCTGACACGGCGTGCAATAAATGTGGATGCAAATTAATGGAATACAACTCATTTTTTGGAACTCTCTCCTTTTTTTCAGAGACAAATATTGAAAACTTCAAATTATTGTGCTAGTACACTCAGTTGAACATTCCCACATTGCCTTTAAAGGTAAGGTCACAGAGATTTTAAAATGGGCTCATGATGTGGTCCACGAGCAGAGAAGAAAAACCTCTCTCAACAGTTCAGCCTTGAGCTCTCCGGTGGGTTTTCAACACCTTCAGAGGCAGACTCAGTTTTCCTAACCTTTCCTCTCACACAGATTTCCCTCCAGCCTTCCTGAAGCAGAGTTATCAGGCTGTTCTTTCACTTAGAAACACACAATAACAAATATCAGCAGCAGCACGGTGCCAACAGGATCCCAGAGTAACTGAGGGGAAGGGAGGGGCCTGCAGTGCATGAATCATTGGCTGCTGCATTATTCTCATGTGGTCGGTAATTTGGTAGAGAAGCACATACACACGCACACACACACACACAGCTGACTACGCTACAAATAGTTGAAGCACGTTGTAACAACACTATATAAGGTCTCTTTCTTTTTAAATGGTGTTAGTGTTTGACTTACCAATCAAAGACTGTCAGTTTGACACGTTCACACATGGAGGGGAACTAGAAAAAACAACACACAGGTTATAAAAAGTCAAAGCGCAAAGAGTACATGCTGCTTCTTTTACATTTCTACTGGTTGTCAAATCAGAAAAACTTTGTCTTACCTTGACCTGAAGGTTCAGCACTTGGTTCCACTCAGGATTTGCGTTTTTCTCAATGATCTGAGTACACAGCTGGAAAAACAGTACACTCAACATTAAGAGAAAAATTTTATCTTATAAACATTTCAAAACCAAGATTCAAGTAAGAGAAATGGTTTTGAAACCTTTTTGCCGGCAAAGCGAGCCTCCAAGAAGGGATCCACCAGGTTCTTCTTGTTTTCATCTCCTCCAAAGAATTCTTTCATGGTCTGAATGAAGGCGTCATCCACTGAAAGGAGAAATTCACTCATTTAAAGCAGTGACTCCCAAACTGTGGGTTGCAAAGGTGTTGCAAGTGGGCTGCCAAATCAGTTCTAAAATAGGATGATTTTTGTTGGTACGGGGTCTTCATTATACAAAAATAGAACAGAAACAGAATGATTAAATGTTAAACTCAGTTCTTTTAAAATGAAATTGAAAATGTTAAAATATTCTTTTCTTTTTAAAATAAGTTTTGTAGTTGGATATGAGAGAGGATAGTGGATGGAGCAGGAAACGGGGTGAGAGTGGGGGCTGACGTACAGGAAAGTAACCACAGGCTGGATTCTAACCCGGGCTGCCTGCACAAGGGCAACCCTCACAGAGCACAACATAAAAGACGAGGCCATCTGCACTCACAAATATTCTTTACATTATTTTTTTTTGTTCCTCCTTCAAGAATGAGACATGTGACAAACAAATAGGAGAAAGGAGCTATTGTCGTTATTGGCTGGACCACTTTGCAGTTAACCTTGCAGAGCAGATGGAGCTGATTCATTTCTGAAATCCTGAAAATCCATCTTGCTATGATCCAAACACAACCGATTTCACCTGGTCCAATATTGACCGGACCAATCAGAGAAGAGAGGCGGGAGCTGTAGGAGCTGCAGACGTGATGTCAGCAGGAAGCGTCTGAATGTTTGAAAACAATGGCGGAGTGTGAAGCGGTCTTCGTGGACGCGGCGATATCTGCAGTTTTATCAGAAATAGACTCAAAATCTTCTCTAAATGAAGAATAGAGATCATCACTTAAAGCCGTTTTGGTGGGAAGCGGTGTTTTTGCTCTTCATCGGTCAGGAGAAGAGCAAAATCAGACAAGTGAAATATCTCTGCAGCGGAAATATGAACTTTCTATCTGGTGTCAGGTTACAAATCTGCTACGTCACCGTGGCTTGATGTGGATTGGTCTGTGATGAGCACGTTGTCCAATCACCAGCTGCTAAATTTTTTTAAGTCCCGCCTCTGAAAGCACTCTCTAGCGGCCCTTACCCAGATGGACTAGCGAAATATTTCCGTGACGGATATATGAAACTGTCCGTCTGGCTTGTCAGGTTACTTTGCAGTTGAATCACATTACACTTGACTTGTTTATGTTTGGTGCTGATGCTGAAACTGGAGTATAAATACGGATAGCTGGCCAGCAACAGGGGGAATTAGAGGACAGATAGACTAGGGACTGATGTTGATTTCACCGCTGACAAACAAAAAAGAAGAGGTCAGGGACAGTACAGTGCTGGGTACTGAGCACTGATTTTTTTTGGACAGGCACAGAGGCTGAACTGTTAGTGCTGTGCATTGTGTACTCTCAGCCATTATCAAATTAAGCCTTGAAGCCGTGTAAACTGGACTGACAAAACATGAACAGTATGTGACCAAGCGACTGGATTCTTTTTAGAACAAGCTCAGGAAATATCAAACTAAAGAGAATGTTTCTCCTGAATCTAGTTAAGTTTTTATGTTCAATCTATGATTATAAAAAAGTGCTCTGAAAGTGCAGCAAATGTATTCATGGGA
Source organism: Thalassoma bifasciatum (assembly GCA_008086565.1). NCBI lineage: Eukaryota > Metazoa > Chordata > Actinopteri > Labriformes > Labridae > Thalassoma > Thalassoma bifasciatum. Next base: position 43,463 of record RPOG01003477.1, read on the forward strand.
TCCCAAGTGGGCTGCGAAAATTTCTGAGACTTAAAAGTGGGCCCTGAGTTGTAAAAGGTTGGGAACCCCTGATTAAAAGTATTCAGAAAGCAGCAGATGGGACTTGAAGCTTCAAACTGCTGCGTCAAACTTCAGCTCATTCATTTCTGTGCCTAAAGTCCTGATTCCCAATTGGTCAAAACCACTTTTATACTATGGATTCATTTTGAATGACAAAAACAAAACAGGTCTTATCAATGAAAATACTTCGGAAAGAGACTCTTATCAAAACAACTTAATTTTCATGCATCTGACACGTTACACTGTGTCAGCCTGATGTTGGTAATGAGCTTCAGGGAAAGATAAGATCCTTCTGCGTCACACTGAAGTCTTTCTCCCCCTATCAGCAATCTACTTTGCATTATCATTCTTTCATACATTATCTCCAACAGACTTGACATGACAATGATTCACGATGAATGTAGAGTAAGAGGAGTGTTAGTCTCACTCTGGGGAATGTCCTCGGCTCTGAACACCTTCAGTGACAGCGTGGCCCATCGCAGGGTCACACCTGCCGGCAGCAGCAGGTTACTCTCGATGTCATCCTGGTCGTCGTCTGCCTCCCTCTTTTCTACCTGAAGGACAGAATAAAGAGAAACGTGTCTATGAAAGGCAGCGAGGGGCTTAAACATCACACTAATAGAAAAGAGAGAAAGAAAATAAGGCTGTGGTCTGTCAGTCATACCGGAGGCTCATCACCAGTCCCCACGACGAAGAGGCTGACTTTGAGGTAGCCTTTAGCCCCAGAGTTGGAGTCGTCTGGATCGTTCATTAGCAGCCACTTCCTCATGACACAGTGGGCTACAAGGGGAAGTACACATTAATTGTCACACACAGGAAGTGAAAAGTAGGGCTGGGCAATTAATCCCAAAGTAGATTGAATCGCACAATGGCCTCCTGCAATATTAGAATCCCAAACAGTGCAATATTTCTTTTGCAAATGTGTAAGATTTACATATAATTTTATGCAGTGGATCATTTATGCTCTACACCAGTTACTCAACCCCTGCTCAACCAAAAGGCCCAAGTTTTGAAAATTAACTTTGTAAGAGAAACAATCAAAGTCGTGAAAAGTGGCAAGTTGTTGCATTTAAGTCCATTTAAGGTGGCAAAAATGGTCAAAAAGCATGGAAAATGGTAAGCAAGTTGGGAGAAAACATGGAAAATGGTCAGAGAGTAACAAATAATGGTCCAAAAGTGGCAAAAAAGAGACTAAAGTGACTAAAATGACCAAAAAGCAGTCATCATGAGTACCAAAAAATATTTTATGGTTTGTTGCCATGCTGTTGCTAATGTCAATGTTCATTTCCAAAAATTTGTTTGCTTTACAACACCTAAGACAGGGGACCTTGAATTAATCGCACGATTAATCGAAATTGCAATGTAGGGAAAAATACTCGCAATTATGTTATTAATGCAAATCATTCAGCCCTTGTCAAAAGACATTAAACTTCAAAGAAGAAGTTTTAATGTGAAATGACAGAATATCATTAAAATAATACTTTCGGAGTGTGTTCTTTCCAAACAACAGAATCCTATGAGCGAAATGTAAATGTCAAACAAATGTGTGGTTTGTGAGCAGCTCACCTGGTTCATCATACACATACCCAACGTCCAGCTGTGAGAGGACAAAAAAGAGCAGTCAGACTCAAAGAGGCATTCATCAAACTCTTTTAAAAAGCTGTTCCACAAACACATGAAGGTGTGATAACTCCTGATACCTTGAATTCTCCCATGAGACTGTCAGCCCTCAGTGAGAAGGAGTTATAAATCTGAAGACCAGAGAGCAGCAGATCAGTGACTGTACAGATTTTCAAACTTCACTTGTGACTTTCTAATGGATGTGTGTTTACTGACCCTGAAGCTGATGTACTTGTCAAAGAGATCTGATGGCAGCATGTGGACGTTATAGAAGAACATCTACGAAAAAGAGTCAAAGAAAATAAATAAGAAGATCTCATGAGAACACGAGGACTAAATTTAAATTGTCGCCCCCTGAGGACAAAGTTGTCCTTTTTGGAGGCTTTAATAATCCAAACCAAGTCAAATTGATTCAAGATGGATTCAGAGTTAGAGAGTCAAGTGAGAGTACCTCATCAAAGTAGGGGTTGTTTCCTCTCTTGATTCGTGTCCTGTGGGTGTCATCACACACACTGACCTTCACCACTGGTTTAATGTTGTTGCCGGGCAACTGACGAGCCTCAATAATCCGGATGCGGATCTAAAAAATATAAACAGTTCAACAGAAACAGAGCAGATGACTGGGTGGAGTGTGGGGCAGGAAGAGAGCAAAAAGTTCTGTTTAATTCAGTCTTGTCTGTGTACACTCCAAACAAACAAACCGCAGAAGAAAAAAGTTGAATTGAAATTTAACTGTTGATGACAAACTTGGCTTTGTGAAATAAAATAATGAAAGTATCGATCAATAAAAAAGGGGGCTGTTGGCAACAGTCATTCATATATCTTCAATTCTTTTAGATTTCTTTGGTCTTGGTGACCCTGAAGCTCTTGTGAGGGTTTTTTTTCTGTCTGTGGACAAAGCTGCACGTCTCATCTCTGCAGGCTTTGTGGGAAAAGTTTGGTTGTTATGTCTTGGTCCACTCAACATAGGTCTGTGTAGCACTGATCGTACACAGAGGCCTTTGCTCATGGTCCCACATACACCACCTCCACCTGATATGACTGTGCATTAAAATGACATGAACTGTGATCAGTCCACTGTTCATCAGCCGTACAGCCGTCTTCTCCACCATGTCCTGTCTTTTTCTTTGCAATGACTTTTTTATTTTTTATTCTATTTTTCATTCAACCTTTATATTCAACAGGTATATGAGACAAGGGAGTCCTAGCCAAGACAGCAGCACAAAAAGTGTCACACAGAGGGCAAGACAGAAACAATAGACAGCATCAAATAAACAGTACATCAGTTCTCAAGTTAGCAGCGTTTGGCTGTAGAACAAGTGCACAGGATGATTAGATGATCTTTAATCCTACTTTTAAAATAATCCTTGCTTACATAGTAATGCAGTTTTGGACTGGGATGAAGAAGCAAAAACACTTAAAACACTTAAAGCCCTTTGACCAAAGACAGAGCGAGTCAGAGGAACCACAAACAGAATCTGTCCATTTGGCTGAAGGTTACAGCCAGTGACGACCTTAGCAGTCTGTAAAGAGCGTAAATAAGACAGCAGACCATTTAATACTGCCTTATAAAGAAAGATATGTATGAAAGATGTGTATGAAATCCTAAACCTTAGACAATGCACAGTGCAGCATGGGAAACTGAGTCAAGCATTTTCAGAGAGGCTGATGTAGCATACATACAGGAGATATCACCACCACCAGATAAAAAGGTTGCTTCAATTCTGGACAATCAAAGCAACATAGTAGCTCCAATTTAATATAATGTGCTTGGATTACTGTGAAAAGAGCTCTCAGCAAACCTCAGAGACCAGTCATCGAGGTACTGAAGAGGCCACACTGTCAGCAAACATTCAGGTGAAACTTCACAGACAGAGATGGACTCAACAGCCAACACGTATGTGAAAGGAAGTGGTTGATCTATAGGGTGCTGGGGGCTTTCAGCTTTTAAAGGTCATGTAGAGGTTAGGCTGTTCATTTTTAGTCTGTTTCATCCAGTTATACTCTCATCAACTGCGCTTCAACCTAAATTTTTTATTTGGAAGAAAGCCAACATGGAAAACATGCTGGAAATTACACTTTGAGGCTTGAAACACTTGGATGTGAAAAAACTGAAAAAAAAAACTATTTTGCCTCAATGACCCAGACATCTTTAATCTTATCAAAGGATTATGAAACATGGAAATAGCCACTCAGAGGTAACCTGTTGATGGCTTTTGTTTGTTACGCAATGAATGCAGACTGTAGAATTATTTTTATCCTTAAGAAAGAGCACACAGGGTAATTCAGCTGGTTTTTAAACAAGTAGAAACCAGCCTCACTGAGGTTTTCATCAACATCTCCAAAGAGTGACAGGCCACAAGAGAGAAGGTGTGTCATTGTAATGCACAGCAAAAAATTGAGTAAGTGTTATGGCGCTTTTCCATTATACAATTCCAGCCTTACTCGGCTCTACTCTACTCGGCTCTACACGGTTTGGCTACCTTTTCCACTAGCCCGACTACAGACTCACGGTGGGCGTGGATCTTATAACACAGCTGCGCTAAAGTGCTGCGCAGAAGTGTGAGCATGTCATCTATAACGCCACACTAACATAATTTTGTACTAACACATGTGCCACCATAGTTTTTAAAGGAAAAAAAAGCTTTCAAAAGATTTCATTAAAGTAATACAGCAGCTCAATGTTTGGCGTCATGACAACGGAGGTAAACAACAGCCTCGTCCTCGCGGAGGAAAACGAAGGAGCTGCTTCCTGACGTCAACTCTTCCCTGGATCCAGTGAGATCGCTTTAATTTTTGATTTTTGGGCCTGGTATACCAGAGATTTTTTGTTGATCAATCATTCTTCTTTGAACTGTTTTTCCTTTTTGGTTCCCTGTGGATTAATGGACTGATTGGTGCTAAAAGACTCTCGTAGCAGACAGATCGCTCCCGCGCCAACGAACTTTGATTTAATTGAAAAGACTTTTTAAATCGAATTATCTTTGCTGTTAACTTCTTTTTTGTTGAAAAAAGACTTTTAACTTATTTAGGAATCATGAAGGAGCATTTTAGGGCTGTATTTTGTCTTCATTCAGTCTGGTTCTGTGCTGTCGGGTTTAAATGTCATTAAAAACTCATCGCTGACTTATTCGTTTGCGTCTTGGGAGTGATTTGTACAGAGTCAGAAGCTGCGGGGACGACATTCTCTGACCAATGAGTGACCAAGACGGGTCAGTGGAGAAGGGCCATTAGTCTTGTTTTTAGAGAAAAATGTCTTTTCATTCTTGATATGAGCCACATTTACCAGACCAGTCCAGAGAAACGTCTTATTTTAAGTTATTATTACAGACAAAATGATGTCTGACTTCTTTGTAATGAGAAAAAGAAACTTTCCAGGGTGAAAGAGGAAAAATTTCTTGTATTAAGACACTCCAACTTCAAGAAACCAGGCAAGCAAATTTGTTAACCCATTAGCAGTTTTTTTCTCATTAAAAGCATTTCAGACATCATTTTTGTCTGTAAACATCTTTAAATAAGACACGTTTTGGACTTGTCAGCTGAGTGTGGCTCATAGTAAGACTAAAAAGACAATTCTGGATAAAAATAAGACATAAACACTTGCTTAGATTTTAGTGTTTTGCAGTGTTTAAGTTACTTTTGAATAATATCTTAAATATTAAAAGCCAAGGAAACATCAAAGAGAACAGTTTTTACTCAAATGTTCACTTGCAAATATGACAAATGTCTCCTTTTATAAATTGATAGGAAACCAAATGAGTGCCTTCAAATTGATGTTCATAAAAAAAACACTTTGAGAAGAATGTTTTCCAGAGATTATCCTTTTCGATGATTATGTAGCCTTTCATCAGAGACTCCATCAAACTGACCTGGAAGTCCTGGGGCTTGTTGACTAGTCGATGGCGGTTATGTCCACGCGCCAGCCGCCTACGCAGGTTGTCAGACTGACCAGGGGACAGCGGGGCCACAGAGCCACCCCCGACCCCATCAGGTTGAGTCCCATCACCCCCGTCACCACCGCCTGATCAGCAGACAAGCAGAGACATAACAGGCTTCTGATTACAACAAATCCAACCAGTCTGCATGGAAACATGACACAGAGAGACTCAAACTTACCAGCATCCACTGTGGTGTCTCCTGAGTCCTGAGGGTTTGGGGCTGCATTGGCTGGAGGATCATAGCTGACCACAAGGTCAATCGTAGCCTGGGAGGAAAAGGGAATACAACTCGTTTGTTTCTTTCAAAGAGAGGACGAGTATCTGAATTCACGTAAAAAGAAACTTACGCCCATATTCTGTCCATTTTCATTGGCCAGAGGGACATTTTTGGAAGGCAGTGATCTCATTTGACCTGAGGCGAGGTCTCTCAAAGAGATTTTGGTTGATCCGAGGAACCTGTGGAGAGAGCACAGAAGGGAAAATTAAACACCAGGAAGTAGCTGATTGTTACCTCGAGTTGTAGCTTACAGGTTATCAAATAAGTGGCTATGAATTAAAATGTGACCTTAAGTCTCTCATACCTGTCCACTCTCTATTTGTGAATGAAATTACTATTATTTGTCCCTGTTTTCAGAAGATCTATAACCTGACACACAGCTTGTAACATATTGCAGCATCTGAGCCTCCTGACCTCAGAGTGGTGTAAGTGAAGAAAACTGAGGCCATGTCAATATTCATTAAATTCTGCTCAGCTAAAGTTAGTCAGCTAACACATCAAAAGTCAACCTACAGACCACACAGAAGCATAATGCTGCGTGAGCTCAATGGAGTCACATTCACAAAAGGAGAATATGGAAGGTCACCACCAAGAGCTAACAAACCCAGCCTGCTCAGACAAATAAAACAGAGCCCGTGAGGCGACGCACAGTCAACAACACTGCACAGAAGCTGCCAGGTCGTGAGTCACAGACAGTGTTTCAATCATCTTTAGCTTCTATGGCTCAAACAAATTGAGTATTTAATTTTTCAGAAAAACAGATCTATTGAATCTGCCTTGCTCACATAAATCATTGGCCTGAAGTTAAGGACGAGTACTTTTCACATCTGAACCGATGTGTAACTGATGCCCAGTACTCAACAGTACCAATGTTCAGTACTTTTGTTTGTGTTTATGAAGTCATAAATCTTGATTTGTTTAATAATAAAATCTCAAAATATTTTAATTTAAACATATTGATTTCTCAAGATATACTTTAACAAATATACCAAATCAACATTCACCTGACTGTGCTGTGACATCACGGTTGCTTCATTGATTTCTTCAACATGAAAACCCTCCACTAAAATCAGTTTGATGAATTAACAACAACTATGCAGTGTTTTTTCTCAATAATGCACAAATTAAAACCTGGCTCTGTATACTTCATGCTCATGTCATGAAATCACCTACTCTTCCACTCACTGTCACAAGGATGTGTTCAGGTGCTGAAACACCATTGTTTGATTTTACGTGAATCGTACTTGGTACTACTGAAGGAGTTTGGTCAGTACCTATAGAAATACTGGATTCAGAACCCATCCTTGACCTGAAAGTTAATAAAAAATATGTAAAAAACCCCAAAATGTAACAACTGGTTTATAATGTAACAGATACTGAGCCCAAACACAATTTATCTTTGCCCAAAACTGGAACAACTTTTTATATTATCAACAAGTTATTACATTTCAGTCATTTTTTAAATTACATGTCAGGTCACTGTCATCAATTGAGCTCCATATGCCTCGTCTTACGCTTAAATTAGTCACAAGTTCACATGAAACAAAAACCCTAAAGAATATTTTACAAATCTCATACATTTTTTTTTACCACAAAAGCACGACCAAGACATAAACTTGAGTGTTTATTAAACGCTTAGACACAAAGCACTCATAGTAACATGCATACAGCTCAACAGCAACACCAAATTCAGCTCCAAAATAATCCTAAAGTAGAATTACCACTTTCAGTTTGTGACTGCTGTTTTGGTAACATGTATAAAGTTAGTCAGCATCTCAGTTTCTTCTTGACTGAAGTGAATGGTTTTTACTGTTTTGTATCCAAAGTAGCAGTTTTAGCAAACAGAATGCAGGACATTGTGTAAAATGTATTATTCCTTGGTGGACATGACATTTTTGGCTGTGGTCCTGAGAGGAGGGATTTTCCCATGACAGAAAGTGACTCATAGAGAACATTACATTAAAATGATATCATGAGGCTGACTGAAACTTTTTCAGAGATAATCTATATGATTTTTTTCCCTCTGTAAGAACACATTTTAATTTTCTATTTTCTATGTAACTTCTCAGAGCCAAAGAGTCAAAGAAAGGAAGAAACGATGTAGAATTCTTTAGCTGAACTCCCTGAATGCAGCAGGCTGACACAGACTCCTCAGTGACTCCTTAAACCTGGTATGCAGCCTCAGATATGACACAGAGATCAGCTCGTGAATGATATTAATGCTTCATTAAACATTGGCTTAAAGTGAGATGTGGATGAGGGTGGAGAGGAGTTGCAGAGCTGCCAAACTTCCTCTCCCTAAAAGCGTTCAGAGTGATGGTTCTGTTGTAAGGCACAGACATGAAGCTGCTCTCTCTCCATATCTAAAATATTGCAAATCCTGTTTTCAGCCTCAATGCTTTTTGATATCAGCATTCAAATGAAAAGGGGATTAAGTTACACATTAAACCCTGACTCAAAGAAACTGCTCCGTACATCCTCCAAATGTTGGAGTTAACACAGCTCAGCATTGTACAGGTTTGGAGCAGGATGTGGAGTCGGGCTCTGACTGAAACATTTTCTCATTGTTTTCCCTGCAAACACACACTGCAATGACCAAAACAGGATGAGTCACTGGAAACATCCCACCACAGCTGACTGAGTCCTGACTTAAAGCACTTGATAACTGCTGGCATGACAGACAGCAGAGTGTATCCATCAGTCCTGTCAGCTCTGTTTCCTTTAACATAGGTTCTGAATACAGGTGATGCACTTTCATGAACCACCAATGTCTGATTCTTTAGAAGACAGAAACTAACCCTGAGGTTTGGATGTGGAACACTTGTTAGGCCTCTTTCACAATTGATTGAGTTTGACCTCATTTTTAACCATTTTGAGTGAATTTGAACAGACCCAGTTAAAATGTGCATGTTTTAAAAAAGGAGCAAGTGATACTGTAACCAAACTATACAATGGGTCTTATTCATAAACAGTGCACGCACACAAATATATGCTTCAAATTATACATCTATACAAAAGTTTCAAGCACAAATCTGGCATTCATCAATATTTTCTTACAAGAAATTTAATTTATTCTTACACTGGGGACAAAAATATATCTGACCATCAAAATGATTACGACCAACTTTCTCCAAAAATGTGAACACCATTTTTTAACTAAATACATAATGTATTAAAACTACTTTAAGTAAAAAAAAAAAAAAAAAAAAAAAAAAAATAAAAAAAAATTAAAAAAAAAAAAAAAAAAAAAAAAAAAAGCCTTTAATAGAATTCAATAATGAAAAGTGTGAATTGACTAAATGTATTAAATAAGCATTAAATTAATTTTTACCCTCATCATGCTCAAAATATTGAATATGAAATGAAATAATTCGTTTTTGATTGAAAATATGACAATTTAAGTATTAAAACCTCATGATTTTTATGTTGATAAAATTGTTGACCATTCCCACCAACAGTCTCATGATTTAATGCAACTGTTGCCAATTCCATCTGAATAATTGGAGCCTATTTTCATACATGCAGTGAACTTAACTGATCACAGTTTATGTCCAACAAAGTAAATGATGGCAGATCCAGCCTTACTTGAAGACAATGTAGCCTGTTTTATACAGTCTATGGGCTGGTCCTCACACTACGGTGATTTTGCGTATGTACGTATTTCATGATCAGAGAAAGAAAATTTCTTCACATTTTTTGTGAATGAGGTTCATTTTCTTCAAAATATTTTTACTCTGAGGGTTTAGATGTAAAACACTCACCGGACCTCTTTCGCAGAATAGTTGTAGCCTCAGTTTGACCCCATTTTCTAACCATGCTGAGTACATCTGAACAGACCCAGTTACCAGTCCACCAATGGTTTAAAGAGGAACAGTGTTACCATAACCATGAACCATGAAATGTCCTCTGAGAGTTTTGAGCCCTATTTTTGAGCCTTGAGTTACTGTCATCACAAAATCTGTATTAAAGAAAGCCCTGTCACAGTTACATGCAGTTACATGTCTGAAAACTGAAGCTGCATTTGAACTGTTATTAGTTAGGTGGACTTTTTTAACCTTTCATGATGTTTTCAATGATAGGCTCTTACCTTGAGTGTGATGTGATACTGTATTAATCAATGAGCTAGTGATAAAAATTTCCAGTTACACAGACAATAAAGGATTATCTTAACTTATGAGGATTACACTTGAACAAATCTTCTAAAAGCCAGCCTCTGTGAGTCCAATAATACTGAGTAGGGCTGCACAATACTGGGAAAAATGATGTTGCAATATTTTTGAGTTTACTGCTTCACTCTGTCCAGCTGAATTCTCCCTAACTCCTCTTGAAATGATGATGACAGACTCTCAGACAAAGCTGAACACGCACAGATCTGGAAGCCACTGCCTTGAAGCCTAATTGTTCAATGAAGCACCTTATGCAATGTTAACCATGAGAAAACTGTCAGATTGTCCAAACCCTGCTATGCTTCACTCACATTAACAGCTCCTTCTCTCTCAGTCACTCTGCCCGACCCTGATAACAGCAGGTGAGATGACAGAGCTCAGAGTAGGTGCTCTAACTGTGCGAGATGTTTTATGTAATGTGGTAAAATATACAAATGGATGCTCATTAAGTCAATTAGTAATGTAATAGAGAATAGATAGGCTGTATAAACTTAATTAAAATCCTTCAATATGTTCAATTATATACCTGTTGATATGAATATTGCACATGCACATATTGCTATGGTGATACTGAAACAATATATTGTGTAGACCTGACTACAGCCCAAACTTTAAACCAGGCTAGTTCTGTTATTTCACTGGCTGATATGGGATCATCATCAAATATCTCATCAGCTTCTCCCTGAACTAGTAAGAAATCTTCAGACATTCATGCATGGTCTCCAGAGAATGAGCCCTGCTATTCTGTTAATCATCTGTCTCCTTATTTGGCACAATTGTAAGGTTGAGACTTGAGAGTTTAAATATCTCAGCAATGATGACACCAATCACTGGGAGCACTCAACAGATGTTCATGTTCCCCAGAGGATGAATTTAAAAAACCTAAGTTTCATCTCAGGCAATATAAGCAAGCATCTTTTCTTATCTATTTGAGAAAAATATCAACACTAAGTCAGGCATTCATTGTCCTCAGAGGATAAATCTTACTGCTCATAATTCTCCTCTGATATTTCTTTGAATAGCTTTAAGATTTTTTATTTGCTTTTATGAAAAAATGTTTGTTTGTTGAATTGAATAGTTTGAAATAATAATAATAAAAAAACATTGTCCCAGAATTCACAACACCAAGTCAAGACCCCCCCCTCCCCGCACAGGACAGCTGCAGTCCTCTGGCTCTGATCATTCTAAAATGCTCTAAGAGAAAATTCAAACGCAGGATAAAGATGAGGGGAATGTCCATGATTCCACTGGTCAGGCTGACTGTAGGCAGATTAATTATAAGGATGATGTTCCTCTTACCATCAATCTTCTGATTCCTCCCTAAAATCTAATTCAATCAGAAAACACAGACTACCCCTTTTTGGTTCCTCATGCTGTTGCCACAACGACCAGGATTACCCACAACAGCAGCTGTAAAAGTATTTTTCATGAGGAGGGACGTCCTCTTTCTGTTCCCTCTGTGTGGATCTTTAGGGAGTGTGTCAGACGGGCCAGCCCAGTGGAAAACTTGACTCCATTTAACATGGACTCGTGTGCTGGAAACAGCTCCTCCCACAGTCATGACTGTCCCATGCAGCAGGGGGAAACTTTTACTGAGCACTGCACATCACTGAGGACAAACTAGACCATTTTTAACTCCTTTATGGACATAAATCATGAAAGAGACACTTTTTTAATACTTGTTTTTCTTATCACAGACTCCACTTTGATCGCTGTAATTAGTGATGTCGAGGAAACATTCTTTGTGGTTGGAGTAGATTGTTCCCAGATGTGATTCAGGCTTTATTTGGACACAACAACCTCTTAAGCTACTTGGCACAATTTCGAATACGTGGATGAAAATGCAATACGAGAAAAATGTTTGGCAAAGTAGCTCAGTAAAGCATTTTCCTTTAGGAGTTTCCCTGCCCACAGTGAAACACTGCTACAAGAGAGGGGAGAGAGGAAGAAGACAAACAGCGATTCATCCATTCATTGTTGCCCAATCAGAGCCAGTCGTCCCACACAGCTCTGCAAGTCCCAGCATGGCAAGCAGGGTGTGAGGGGGCAGCAGCAGCAGCAGATACTCAAACACTGAGCTACTCTGGATCCTATCAGCCTGTGTGTCAGTCTGCCTGCTGTTAATGACATGTATCCTTGTGAATGGGCGTGATGTGGACAAATAACTATTTTGCAGACACCTCAGAAGCCCTTACCCTGACAATCAAAATCTGAAACCTGTCATCAATACAACCAAAAATCCAACACACACCACTTCCAAAATGAGCAGACTTATTTCCTCTAAAAGGTTGTGTCAGAGCAGGAGTTATTTGCTCTGTGATTCAGAAAGGAGAGGCACAAACAGCTCCTCTTTCATCACAGCGATTCCTCTGCTGCACAAAGCCAAAGCTAACAGGGAGCTAAGCCCGAGCGGCTGAACGGAGCTGCACTTACTTATTTTTCCCAATGGTCTCATAGTCTTTCACAACCACGTCTATGAAGGAGTTGGACTCCAGTGGGACGCCCTTTAGGTCAAAATCCAGCACCTGGAAGGCAAGATGAGGAAAAAACAGCCCGTGAGATATGACTAGAGTAACCAAACATCCTCTTTCTCTTTTGGCTGGACATGACCTCCTTTTTTGGCTGTTACCTTTTGTCAGGGGGGAGTTTATAAAATTACCAAAAATGTCTGAGTTTTTCTTAGCTTGTTCTATAGACCATTGATATTTATAGTAAGTCCCTGCACTGGGCAACTGGCTTTATTCTGCACCAACCCCTAAGTAAAAAAATTGTACAAAATGTCGAAGTTTTGGGATAAAATGTCAAAGTTATTACATACAAAGTGGAATTTTTAAGATAAAAAAAAATCAAGTCAAATGATGGGCTAGAGTTAAAATATTGAGGCAAAAAGTCCAAAATTGGAGATTATATAGTCAAAGGTGTGAAAAAAAAGTCCAAATCTGGAGATAAAGACTTAATATTCAGAAAAAAAATTGAGCAAAGTCAAAATTCTAAAATTTATAGTCAAAGTTATGAGAAAATAGTCAAAATTTGTATAATCTTTCGTAAAAGTTATGAAAAAGGCAAAAATTTGTATATAAAGGGTCAATTTTGTGGGAAAAAATAGATTAAAAAGTCTCAATTCTGAGATTTATAGTCAAAGTTATGGGAAAAAAGTCCAAATTCAGAGATAAATAATTAATTTTGAGGAAAACAATCGAGATAAAATCATCAAAATTTCCTAGGTAAAATGACTTTTCAGATTGACTTTTTATCTAATCACTATGACTTTTTGACTCAAATTTTGACCTTGTGTGGGCATAAAGAGAATTGTCTCAAAAGCCAGTTTTTTCAAGTTTATACTTTCAACTGGCAGAAATTCAGCTTCTTTCCATCATTAATGTTTAGAAGACAGAGACTTTTCACTTCAAACAGAAAAGGAGTGTTTTAAATAAACGTATGGGTTATGCAGCTACTTTGTCATCCTTGAGTGTTTGTGGGTGGGGTCCTTTTTTGGGGGTTTTCAGAATATCGGCACCATAGATATGACACTTCTGCAGAAGGGAAGCATAGCTGTATTAAACCTGAGAGTGGAGGCATACTGTAGCTCAGTCACATCATCTATTGAAATGGTTCATGTAGACTGTGACAGTCATATGACAGACTTTAACATGTGAAGTCTATCAGAGCAGCTTAAACAGGAACATGTATGAAGGAGGTCAATTCATTATAACTGCATTACTTTACAGCTAATTTAATCAAAGTTTGATTCTTAATCAAAGACAAAGATCAGAGAGAGTGTGAATGAGAGTTTGTGTGTGTGTGTGTGAGGGTTGTTTACCTCATTCCAGACAGGATTCACTTCACTGTCAACTGATTTTGTTTTCTTCTTCTCATCTGAAAGTGACATCAATTGTTCTTGTCAACAATTACAGACCAAATTTCCATATTTTTTGACACTTTTTCACTCTGATAATGAAAGGGATATTGTCATATGCTTCTGTATTCAGCTTTGACAGGGAAGCAGGAAAAGAGAGAAGCTGCCACACCTGTGGGTGATGATGATGATGATGATTATGACAGAAAACAGCTGAGGGCGACCAGGGCTGATTGCCAGGGTTGTTTCCTCTACTGAAGCTAACACCACTTTTTGTCTTTAACAGCATTTTATCTGATATCACTTTGATAAAGTAGCTGAAGCTGCTACTTTGTGTCTGAACTCATGTGTGCAGAGTAGTACAGGTTCAAACAAGGTGCCTGCCAAGTTCTCTTTGCAGCTTGGAAATGCTGTGACATGTTGAAGGAATCTCAAATTGTGCAATAACTTAATGCTATTAAACTTTGTAATCATTAGAATGACTAAATAATAGGTAAAAGGCTGCCAGCTCATGCAAAAGAACGACAAAGTTGAGAAAATATTGAATAAACCATAAGTAAAGCCAGAGTGACATCATAATAAAAATGCCCCCTTTCCTGTAATAAAACCCCCTCTATGAATTTTTTTTCCATGGTTTTTCACTTCAGGCTGAACAAAGAAAATCCTCTTGAAAGTTTCAAAATAAGACTTACCTTTAAAAATCACAGAGACTATAGGGTCAGGACTGCCAAGTTTCTTTTCAGGCAGATTTTTTGCCGATTGTACAGCGACCCGCAGCATGGCAGCAGCAGACTGGTTAAATCACACACAAGTTTAAAAAATGAAAAGGATATTAAAAAGTGAAGTTGAGGAATGTCCTAAAAAGTCTGGAGGGGGGGAACAGCCGCTCTGACATCCTCACTGCCCCATCACTGCAGCTCCACAGGGCAGGGCTCAGAGTTTCAGCTCCTGTCCCGATACAGAAGGTAGTGGTGGGGAGGGAGAAGAGGGGAAATGATGGCGCGTCACGGGGGTGTAATTACCTTCAATACCAGCGCGTGAGTTCATGCTGCCACCGTGCGCGTGAGGCGGAGAGGAGACGAGGGAACAGGCTGAAAACATAGGGAACCAAGTCTGAAAATAAACATGCTCTTTGTATTAAAAAAAAATGTAGTGCATTTTTAACGTTTTGCAACAACAAAAGTTTCGGTTAATACAAAAAAAAAAAAAAAAAAAAAAAAAAAAGTTTCGGTTAAAAAAAAAAAAAAAAAAAAAAAAAAAGAAAATCGGTTACGGTTTAAATGTACAAATCTTTGTCTTGTGCTTCCATCTAGTGGCCAAACCTGGAATGACATGTGTACTCAGTTGACACAGGGCCAATTAGTACCTGAAAATAAATTTATCTTAAAAAAATTCGACCACAATTCCTGCCACCACACAATTTATGACAAATAAATAAATGTGCTTAAAGTAGAAATATAAAAGCAAGGTGTCAGAAGAGCTTAAGATGCTCGATTTGCTCAATCTTAATAATTTATTTCATTGTATTTGTTACTTAACTTTCATTTTATTTTACCTTTTTACTTTTACCTTTGTATTTGCACATAGCCAATTGCAAAATCTGGTTTTGAAAGAAATAAGAAGGAAGAGCCAAGAAACCAACAGGTTCAACATCTTAAGACCCGAGCTTCTGTCTGGTATGCATTTTTTAAATTTCGCCATGCTGTTCAGGATCAGTAAGACCTAATAAGAATAAAACTTAACTTAGTCTTTTCTCATCTTTCTTAAACTATTCAACTAAATCATGGCATCTCTGATCACGGCCAATCAGCTCCAAGCTTTGTCTGCTGCCTCGCTGCTGGACATTGCAGTGTTTTACAGAGAGTAAACAAATAAACATTAACTCCTTAGCTTTGCAGCCAGCCTGATGTGGACACCTGAGGAACTTCATATTTGAGCTTTAACTTTGGTTAATTTTCTTGCCAAAAGACTTTAAAGCTTTTTTTGTGACAGGTGAGAATATGCACTTAAAAAAAGTCTTGATATACATCGGAGAAGATCCACTGTTTAGGCTGACCATTCACTTAACAAAGGCACATTTTATCAGTCTTTAACTGTAACTTTTGATCTCAGTTGTTTTTTAGTCTTATCATCTCTAAGAGAAAAGCAGTAAAGCTGTATTTGCAGTAATACATGAATTCTTAGACACAAAAAAATTGAAAAAACCCCCCAATTTTTGTGCCAGGCTTACTGAAAACCCCTTCCTCTCCTTGTGCCCTGGTAGATTGAGATGCTTATGAGTAAATGTTGAATGTTAGTCCATGACAAAAACAGCCCACAAACTGGGAGTTAACCTTCATTAAACCTAGTGGGAGGTCACATGGCACAGCTCTGCTCAATGAGGTGGTAATTATTAAACAGTGTTATTTATGTTACTGTGTGAGGCTTTTTGTTTTTACTGATTTATGAAGTCTGAAAACTATCAATGGAAACAACCTGGATAAATATGCAGGAGTTCTCATTAACGTAGATCACATGAACTATTCAAATAAAAGACTGGCATATCTCAGCTCTCCTGGGTTCACACTAACTCCTCGTCTTTGAATGATTAACCTCTGAGTTTTCTTACCCCCAGTGAAGCTCCCTCTCCTCAGTTTACTCTCTGTGTCTTAGTGGTCAAACATTTGTGATGATCCAAACACAAGGACATTTTCTCCTCCTGTGAGGAGACAAACAGTTCTGTTTGAAGAAATCTGGTTTAAATGAAAAGACAGAAGAGAAGATTAACAAAGTGCCTGGTTGTGAAGACTGAGAGGATGGTGAGGGGAAGTCAGACCAGGAAAATATGTGGATAAAGCTGCATTGAAAAAAGCTTGAGACTCTCAGTGGACTGAATTAAATCAAGTGAAGATTAAGCGTCCAGCGTTGTAAGGAAGTGAAAGAGAGTTTGAACATTGAGGCCTGGGTTTTTGGTATGGAGACTCTAAAAAAGCATAAAGATCCTTGGATGATTTATCAGACTGAAATACCACACAGCAGATTTTGGTGAGTTTTATTCTGCCTTTTATTTTTGAAGGTTAAAAAAATGTCTCACATCTCTTATGTTTGAATTTCTGCACCTGCATTTCTCCAATTCGATGAAAGATATTTACCCACCAACAACAACAGTAATGATAATGACCATTATTGATATAGCCTTTTCAAAACACTGTGAAAACATGCTTTACAAAATTAAAATGATCATAAATGAGGAATAAAAGAAGAATGTGAGGAACAATCCTTCCACTCAAAACTCCTATAGGTCTTGTGCCTCTTTGTTGCCTTTCCAGCACTATAGTAGACAGTATTACTTTGTTATTATTGTTATACAGTTTCTTCAATGCCAGTTATTGTAACAATTACATTTAATGTGGAGAAGTGCTTATGCTTGATATGAACCAGGTTGCTGTACCATGTGATTTAAGTTGTAGGCAGTAGTTACCCTGGGCAACAGCTCCACACATGAGAGAAAGACTTTGACTGTTTGAATAACCCTCAACCAACCACTCTTATGCTGCAAAAAGGCCCAAATATGAAGACTGTTCAATGGTGACATGTTACCCTGAGTGTTTTAGCTCAGTTTGTTTAATCAGGGTTTGATAATGTGATATGAGAGTTTTCATTAGGGGAGAGTGTTGTACCAGTGCTGCCACTAGAGGGCAACAGTTTCATTCTGCAAAGATCCCTCACACTCACAACCTAGGGACAGATACAGCTCACATCAAAAACTAAACACTAAGTCTCCAGTTGAAGTTTGTTTATTTGGTTCCCTGCTTGACTGCTTACATCTGTAAACCTCCTAGGCCTCTGTTAATCAGCAGACTCATTCTAACTGATTCTCCTCTTTGAATGTTTAGTTATGAATACCCCCTGCTCATCTAACCCTCACTATGTCTCAATTGGCAAAAGAGAGACAAAAAAAGCCACGTTACATGAAAAAACAAACAAACAAGAAAAGGTAACAAACAGATCGTTTCACTATTATCATTTATAGAATAGGCAGTCTGACAAAATATCAGTGTGTGACCTTTTTTTGGAGGCAGCCTTTTTTTTTTTTTTGACCAGGCAGTGTATAATACAGTTCATTTATAAAACATATAATTTCACCCTCAAAGTCCCTGACCATCTCACAATCATACGACATGTGTTCCAGTGTTGTAACAAAAGCTCCAATATAGAGATTGGTCCATCATTTCTTAGTCTTAGTGAAGCCGTTCTGTAGTCATACTATAAAAATTTATGAGGAATTGTCTTTAAGTGATCATTATTTGACTAAATATTGGACAAAAATGTCAAATAAAAAAGTAATGAGATGATAATGTCTACCATCTTCTCTGCAGCGATCCAGTCTGTGGAGTCAGCCCTGCAGAGAGACTGACAACCAATCACCTACAGCTCCTGAGAAATGCTTTCTCCTGTCCAAAAGCTAAAGTACGGTTTCATGAAAAAAGATCAAAGAAAAGAGGAGAAAGGGAAGAGCAAGGAATGAGGTTAGAGGAGTTTGGAGAAACTATGAGGTCTGTGATGGGCCCAGATATTGAGGATGAATGGGTAGAGAGATTCTTCAATGAGGTAAGGGGGTACAACTTTGTTACATTACTGATTCAAAGAAATCAGAATAATTATAGACTGTTGTCTGTCTTCATATCCAGGTTGATTCGTGCTGTAGTGGGGAGGTGAACTGGCAGAAATTGTGTTCATACCTGCTTTTAGAGTTCAGAGAAAGAGAGCGGGCCTCTGTTCCTCTGTCAGCTCTTCTGGACACACAGCTGCAAATCAGACACTGCTCCCATAACAAGGTTAGTTAAGAAGAAAACAGCTTTATGACAGATTACTTTTGAATGGTGCTGCAGCAAAAACAGTCAGGATTAGAGATGCAAACAGTACAAGATACAGCTTGAAGAGTCTGTGAGAGGTTATACTCAGTGCACATTTTCTCTCTTTGCTCAGTTTCTCAAAACTCTTTTTCAAGTTTTTTCCTACAGTTGCACTTTTATTACTCCAGTGACCTTTTTTAATAATTAGTCTTCAACTTTTTCCTCTGCAGCGGGAGCCCACAGTTCGTGTGCTTGCCATCCCCCATCCTCCTCCACTGGGCTACGTTAGTGTGAGTAAGGGGGGTCAGGTCAGTGTCTGGAACAGCAGCCTACACATCCTCAGAAGTGCAGGGGTGAGTGACATCAGAGCACTACTTTTACATCCAGAGCTCTCTCAGAGTTTTAAT
>RPOG01003478.1:0-62621 GCA_008086565.1 Thalassoma bifasciatum
CTTGGCAATGTACAGAAAAAATAAATTACAAAACACTAATAAAAATATCATTTAAATCTCAAGGGGAGCGTTTTACACAAACGGCTCCTCTTGGCAAAGTAAAATGTGTTCTGCAAAATACGGCAGCCGGACCACAATTCTGTTGTCGTGATGCTGAACAGGACAAGGTAAAAAAAACAAAAAACAGACTAACATCTTTTCCACCATCATGGGATGTGTCTTTCCACATGGTTGTTTAGGAAATGAGAGGCAACTCATTGCACCAGTTGGGGTTAAATAACTTGTTTCCAGCTGAAAGATAACCACTCATGCAGGAATTATCAAACAGGAGGCTCGTACCTATTTGCTTAGTTAAATCCAGGTGGTGACTTTTTTTGACCAGGCAGTGTAGGTGAGCAGAAATTTAAGGATCAATTTCAGTGTCACTAACGAAGGTTTCCATCTGTTTCTGCCTCTACTTGAACAAAATCCTTCATGTGAAACTTGTGAGGTGTTTAACTTAAAGCAGGTAACTGAGCTGTGAGTGTTTGAGCCTGATTTAATACGAGGAACGCCGTGTGAATGTAGTTTAAATGAATGTAAAAGGCATAAGAGGAACAAATAAAGTTTAATTTTCCCATGATTTCACAAACACATAAAAACACCATCAATTACTGACGCCACAAAAGATTATAGTTATAATAGTGTAAATGTAGGTTAATAGAGCTAAACTGTTGTCTTTGATTCCCATCGTACCCGTCAGTTACATGCGGTTTTTCTAAGCGAACAGCTGACCATAAGAGACAGTAAACAGATTATTCAACGTTATTTACCACTTGCTGACGTCTTCATTTACAAAGTGAGAGTCTTGACTTATAAATGAGAAGCAGGAAGAGAGTTTCTTATCATTAAACTGCACTTTGTTCAAGTTCCTCCAACCAGGTCTTTCAAAATCACACAAAGCTCATGCACACGCACTTCAATTTCCATATTATTTTTGGGTAAAATGTACTTTTTAGTGACAAAAATATTCAAATTGCTCATTATGTGGCATTAGAGCTCTTGAAAACGTGATGTTTATGTACTTAAGGCCTTCAGTTGTGTCGTCATGTACTGAAATAAGCAGCATTTGTTACTGAAGAAGCTCAGTGACAGAAGCTGAGAGTTGATTAAAGTCAGGAGTGTATTTAAGGCAACGGGAACTTTAAGTTTGAAGATGTCACATAAAGCTTCACTTTACTCATCAAACATGATTTTGCTGCATGATTAAAGTCACATAGAGCAGGTTTAATATTTAAGCTCCCCATTGAAAAGGCTAATAAGAGAATTTCTTTCCTCATATTCACCTGAATTTAAAGTTTCTCTTGAAGCTTTTTAAATCTGTGTGCAACAAACTGTCAGGTTATAAAATGTTGCTTCAGAATTGAGCTCATTTTTTTCATCATGAAAGAGAGATGAGGTTCAAAGTGCTTTAAAAAGTGTAGATATCTATGGAAACAGAGTACAATCAGATCCCAAACTGGATGTTCTCCTGGTTCTACCTCCTCCGTCTGTAAACTGTGACTCAGTGAACCAGCAGAGGGACCGGACTCTTCTGCAGGGTCAGACCACTGAGGGGGGAGAAAGGGGGGAGAGCCTCGTAGCCCAGCAGCTGTCGAGTGGAGGATTCCCAGCTCAAACCAAACTCCAGCCGGGTGTAGACACACGGGTACTGGCGGTCGGCCCAGCGAACCCAGTCCACCGCCTTCTTCACCTCCTCCCAGCGCTCAGGCCTGTGGGAAAATATCACAGAGGAGAATGTAGATTCTGTTTTTTTATGTAGAATCTGTAGAAAGTGATAAATAAATGGTGATGGTCTAACATCAGCGAGAGAAGAAGACCCAAACTCGCTCAAACACGTCTGGACCCGACTCTGCTCAGCTGGTCCACCTTCTCGCTCGACTCGGCAAACGGAAGGAGGTCGAAGAGGTGGGAGTAGTCGACGTCTTGGTCTTCTCAGGCCACCAGCCTCAGGATGTCGCCACGGGCCCTCTCACCTTCATCACACACACACACACACACACACACACAACCTCTTAGCTTTAAGGCCACTTTTATGCTTAAAGGAAGTAAAAAAACTTGCATGAAATAAACCAACAAAAATCGTCATCTAAACCACATACTGGTAAATCTGCCACTAAAGGTATTTGCTTCACTAATTAAATCATTTCTTCAGATCTCTTTGAGAGTTTAGAAACAAGCTGGAGTGAAAAAAAAGCCAGATGTTACTGCCTCGATGATGAAAAAGGCAAAACAAACACTGATCTGTTTGATGATTTAAGCTCAAAACATGAACATTTGTTTCCCTATTTTTGGATCCCGTCCTCTAAACAAAAGTTAAAAATGGTTTCAAATGATCTGAAAAGACAAACTCATTCCCACATTAAAGACACTCTCACAGTCCTCACCCAGGGAGTTGATGCCTTTGTTTTTCAGGAAAACGTTGGCGAACAAATCCACGTCCACATTTATGTATTCACCCAGCTCTGAGCTGATCTCCCAGTATCCGTCCTGTAACACAGACAAAGAGATAAGTTTGAATTATTTTCATAGAAAAGTGGAGAAAACTTCACATTTAGTTTCAGAGTTATAGTCTCAGGACGATCTTTACAGACTGGGGGGCTTCAACACGGTCAGAGACAGATAAAGTCGTTTTGACTCCACATATTGGAGGAATATTTGGTGAATGATCAGGGGGACGAGCACCAAAAGTTTTCAATCAGACATAACAAAGGCCCTGGAGCTGCTGCACATTCATTCAAACCAAATCAAAATTGATGTAAAACTTATTTGAATGATTAAAAATTCAGTAACTGGTAAAGAAAAGTGATCTTCTCTTACTGAATGTTGCAGCTGGAAGATCTTTGTCCAGCGGAGCTTCAGTTCTTCAGAGTCTGCTGACTTTCTCCTGAAACATCACAGTGAGACACTCAAAGTAAATTTAGACAGTGGAGTGTGATGCTGTTTGTGTGTGTGTGCTGTAAATTAAAAACATTCATGCACTTAGAAATGAATCAGAAATCTTCACCAAGGACAGACCATCTTTCAATAAACCTTTCACACATTCACGAAAAGGAGAGCGTTTTGGAAACAGTTTTACCTCAAAGGTGCCTCGCTTCCCATCGAAGTCAGAAGTCTTAAACGTTTGGCAGATGCATTTTTCCTGAGCCTCTGCTCTGGAGCAGGCTGAGGTTCATCTCCCTCAAGTGCTTCATCACTCTGGTCCTCTTCTTCACTTGAACATGAGCTGGATTCAGAGGAGGACTCTGTTATGCTTATCTGATTTTGCTGTTCCATGGCAGCAAAATCAAGTGAACTTTCTTTTTTCAGGCGGTCTTGTTGATCTTGAAGTTCAGGTGCAGAGCCCCTTAAACCAATACTTAACCCCTGTCGAGACCGTCGGCGGGAGCAGGTGCTCGGATAAAAATGTGGCATAGTTTCAGGTATCCCAAGCTCTGTTGGGATTTCATCTTCGTCGTCACATAAGACATCAAGCTCAACTTGCCTTTCGGCTTCCACTTCAGCAGCAGGAACCGATTTAGACTGAGGAACGAGGCTGGGAGAAGCACGAATTCTAACTGCTGACCCCTTTTTTGGCCATTTCTTTTGTAAGGTCAAAGGTTTTTCTGGTGCTGAATCTCTGACAATGGCCTGACTGTAAGACTCAACTGTTTTGGCTTTAAAACCAATGGAGCCTGGTGGAGGAGGAGGAGGAGGAGGAGTAGGACCACCAAATACTGGGGCTTCAACACCAGCCATGGGAGGAGGAGGAGGAGGAGGAGGAGCACTGAATGCTTTGGCTCCAAAACCAGCAAAACCAGTGGTCAAAGCACCAAATAATTGGGGCTTAAACTCATTGGAGGGTGGAGGAGGAGGAGGAGGACCACGAAATGTTGGTGCCCCAAAACCAGCGAAGGCACTAGTGGGAAGGGGAGGACCACCACGAAATGTTGGTGCCCCAAAACCAGCAAAGGCACCAGTGGGAGTGGGAGGACCACCACGAAATGTTGGTGCCCCAAAACCAGCAAAGGCACCAGTGGGAGGGGGAGGACCAGCAAATTTTTTTGCTCCAAAACCATCAAAAGCACTTTTAGAAAACCAACCAGAGCATTTACCGGCCCTAAGCCTTCCCTCAGATACAGGAGGAGGAGAAGAACGACGAGCGAAAGAAGCACCAACTAATGGGGGCTGAAATTCTGAAGGAGCAAGAGCAGGAGCGCCAAACATAAGGGGAAGAGACTGAGGTTCTCTTGCTGGCAGAAGGCTTCCCTTGAGGGGAGGATGAGGGGGGGCAAAGCTTATGGCTTTGGCTTCAACATCAGCAAAAGCACCAATGCTGCCAAGACTGATACGACTGAGGCGTGGCCTTCTTGATTCCTCCACTTCATCGCTTTCGTCATCACACTCTACCGTAATGGCCATGCTTTGCAACTTCACACACTCTATGACATCCAGTAGAATTTCTGAACCGGGACTCTACAAAAAAAAAAAAAAACAAGAACACAAAAGGCAGAAAAGAGTCAGAAACCAGCTCATTACAGGTCACAAAACATCAACCTCTGAATCCTCAGATCATGAAACCTGAACTCTACAGAATCAGCCTGATCCTGCTCTGATGTGAAACATTTGTCCAGATAAAAAATGACGTCAAACTTTAATATATTATTGAGAAACCAACAGTTGACATTCTCCTGCTTTTATGGAAATGTTTGTTCAGCTGCTTAAGTAATCAAAATAAGTCTTGATGTTGCGAACATGTTTTTAAAATCCCTTTTACTCAGGGACCACATCAAAGCTTTACTGTCACATTAAAGGAAACATAAAGACAGTTATTTCCGTAAAAAAACTGTTAAAGTGTCTTCTGTATCAGACCGATGAAGACATTTTTTATTCAAAGTTATGTTATTAAACTCATTCAAGCTTTATTCGCACAACAAATTCAGATACACTTTTCATTTCAAGAAATCTAAAGCGGAGATACAGCTGGTAACGAGTCAAAGGAACAGATCAATAAAAGTTGTTTTAAGACTCATAAACAAAAGCTGCTCGGAGCAAATCAATCAATCTGTCCATCTGTCTATCCATCGTCTATAGCAGCTTGTTTGCCAAATAAAAGTGTCTATTATTGCCATATTTTGAGAAGAACAAACTCACTAAGATTGGACATTGTTCTTTTGCACCGCAGCTCTTTCAAAACTAAAGCGCAGAAACTTAAATATTCAAAGAGAACTGTTTTATTTTGTTCACTCTCAATATGTTTTTTCAATATAAGGAATCTGGTCTGATTAATCTCAGTTGCTCCCCGTCTCTGGTCTTGGTCTTGACTACGACACCGACTTACACTTAAATTTGCAGAACAGCAACAGCACAATTCAATCGTCTGCAGACAAAAGAGAAAAATTACTCTCCTACATTAACTTGACTTCTGCAAAAAGCTGAATTAGCTTCGTCACTTAGAATTGGAGCAAAGAGAAACTTTAAAACAAACATTTTTTTCTACGAAGAAGCCAAAGAGTCAATAGTTGTTATCTCTGCATGGAAAGATCTTAGTATGTGTGTTTCGATTTAAGAATAAATCGTTTAAATGAGAAGTTTGTGAAGCTACCCAGAGTAACGTCTCCAACGCCTCCACTTTCACTGTCACTGCACCAGGTTTTAAAGCACGCTCTTGCTGTTGTGTGAAAGGACTAACCGTAGGCTCATATTTTGGAGATGATGACTCTTCAACAAGANGAACAGGCTGAAAAACAAACCCTCTCCTCGATGGCCACAAAGCTGGTGAACTGAGACAGGATGGAGAACTCTTTACTCAGACTGATGACAAAGTCTTTCAGCTCCGCCTTCTTCCCCTGAAGAAAAAAACATTTCTGGTCAACTTGAGGAGTTCAGACTTGATCTTTGAAGAAAGTTCACTTCAGTTTAAGTCGATGACACAAACACACAAACCTCATGTTCAGCTTCGTTGGTGTCCAGGCTCCCGTCTTCATAATCCCTGATGATGGCTCTTGCTGTGAGTTTGTGAAGAAACTAGACACACACACATTCAAGATTCTGCATCATAAGTCCGAACATAACAACTTTCACTGTGGACACACGGGTTTTACTGAGCAATTGTTGTGTAAAAAAGTGTAACAGTTGTGCTGTGTTTTTCAACTACTTTCCGAAATACACACATGCTTTATGCCACAAAGATGGAATCAGCTTCAGTTCAGAACATTGGATCAGATAAAACCTCAAATTCAGGAAAGTATAATGGGTGACAGTGGCGTGAACAGACTTTTAAAAGGTCAGGGAGAAAAGAAAATCAAGTCACATTTCCTCCTCTGAAGAAGGCACTAAGTTCTATGTGTTTTCGTGGGAACTTTGGCACAAGTTTTACCAAACAGGAGGACACTTCAGCACTTTTATCAACAACTGAGTTACAAAAAGCAGGTGTTGTTGACACCGAGTGCGACTCTGTGTTCGTACCGTGCCCTTTGTCTTCTGCAGCTCGGTGGTGGACACCATGGTGTTCAGCTCCTGACCGCTCAGGTTTCCAAGCAGAGTGGCCTGTGGGAAACAACAAACACTGTGAACGTGACAGAAATGTGTTCCTGTGCTTTGAATCTTTATCTGTCACCAACAAGAAAGCAAAAAAAAGAGATACTGCATCATGTTTTGCCAGATAATTAAGCTCACAAATATTTGAGAAATGTATTTTCTTTATTTTGTACAAACTTCATCGACACTCCTGAAAGACCTTTTCGAACTCCCGAACCCTATTTCTGAGGTGAAGGGTATTTGGGAACGAGTCACTACTTTGTTCTTGAAAACACGACGAAGACAGTCTGTCAGGTCGAGGTCACAGGAGATAATAATGATTTATTTAGTGAGCTCTTTTCGTGTAATCTCTCTTCTAACTTCATCTGCGAGTGTGGTGTTGTCATAGAGACGACAAAGTGCTATGAATCAATACGGTCCGGTCTGACCCGATCGGGAAGCTGAGAAATAGCATTTATCAAATGGCCAATTTCAGCACTGACTGTCTCATTTTAACAACACGTAATATTGGTTCGTCTACAAATCTTCACTCTGAAAAAAAATCTAGTGAATCTTTCAGGAGTGTCAGGGAGATTCAGAGATCTTTAAGTGAACAGACTTGAAAATGGACTCACGTCACGCCGTGTTTCGGCATGTGGTCACACACTGTCAGCAACTTGTCTCGCACCTCGACGAACCCCCCTTGCACAGGAGGAGGCGCCGTTGGGTTAAACTGCTGCCACTTCACCGACACTGAGCTGCAGCCAGGAGACGATATACGCTTCAGCTGACTCTCAATCTGCCAAAAAGAGAAGGAAAATGGAGTTAATGGAGGAAACTGATTTACAGAAGAGCTGAGTTTTATCAGATAAACTCGTTTTATGCCTGAGGAAAAGAAGTTCACACACTCATGAACTTAACAGGTAAAGATCCAGCATTGAAAACGTGTCATGGTTATGATTGAATAGTTAAAAAAAGTCAGTTTCACCTTTTCAACCCACTTGTGTTTGGTTTTTGTGTCGAAGAACTCGTAGGCTCCTCCCCCTGCCTGTGCCAGGGCTCTGAGCATGTACCGATTGGCTGTTGGGCTGATATGAACAGAAACACGCACCTTTGTGAATTTTGCATATTCATGAGGAAGCAAAGTTAACTGTGAAAAAAGCTTTTCAAGGAAACTTCAATGATTTTCTGGTCTGGACCCGTTCAGACCTGAGGCCGCAGGTGAAGAGGCGGCTGTGCTGAGCGTTGTCTCTGAGCAGCTTCAACGTGACCTCACTGTTTTGGATGTGGCCGTCGGACAGAAGCAGCAGGTTTCGGACGCCACGGGAGGGAGGCAGCAGGCTGAGAGCTCGCAGGGGTCGCCATAGCTCAGTGCTGCCCCCTACTGGAGTGAAAGACTAGAGAGAGAGAGGACACAGACGTTTATCCTCACTGTAATAATTCTGTTTATATCTAAAAATCTTGGATTCACATTAAACCCCAAAACATGGCCTCTCTTATCTGCACTGACTGTAGCATCGGCTCCTGTGACAGTAAAGTAACTGAACATATTTTAAAATGTAAGCAGGGCTTTGAACTGTTTCGTGGAATAACAACAAAACTAGAAACCTTTGATTTTTTTAATGCTCAGGAGCAGAATTAGAACTCTAAAACTAAATCATTCCCTGATAACGCACAGACCTGGTGAATTGTAGTGTTTGTTGTAAGAAATAACAGCCAATTACAAAGTGTTAATGATACACCTTCCAAATGAAAGTCTTATGGATGACATGGAAACATATAAACAGCACATTTTTTGGCACCAAATGGTTTGAGAATGTAAATTATGGGTTGAGACAGAAAAACGAAAACGTTAAAATACCACAGGTAAAAGATTCTGGTTCCAAGCCTTGAATTTAAGACATAAAAAATACATTTTCTGCTACTCAGGACTCACCTTGATGAAGTTTTTGGCGGTCTGACGAGCTTCACTAAGCGGCTGCGCTGTCAGGAAAGCCTCCTTATGATCTGAGGGAGAAAAACGCGGGAAATAAGTTGAAATCTATGAGGTCATGATCGATGAGAAACTCATTCTACAGGTACAAACGAAAACCATCAGGAGTGGTGAAAGAAATCTGAAGTTAAAGGAGAGTGAACCTCATCACCAAAAAATGTAAAAATGTGGTGCTGGAGACAATAATAGAAACTTAGAATGAGATATTACTAAAAAAGGATCAGTTATTTACTCAGTGAGTGTAACAAGATCAGTTTGATGAAAATATTTTGTTGATTTGTTTGCATCTGTTTTATTAATATCTTATTTAAACACCAAATTCAAAACCTACCTGTGCCAAACAAGATGACATTGAGTCTGGACTTGTCATTAATTCTTTCCAGGACCTGCAGGGCGATTTTCTGAGCCATGTGCAGCGACTCTCCCTTCATGGACTCAGAGGTGTCGATCAACAGAACGACCTCGTCAGATGCTGGACTGGAGAAAGTTCTAAATACTGGATAAAAAACCAACATGCAGGCCTGGAGGAGAAAGTGAGAGATTAGAGGCATCAGAGAAACAACAGAGAAAGAGAGAGAGAGAGAGGACTTTAAGACAAACAGACCTGGCTGTCTTTGTCAGGGTGTTTCTCCACCCACATCCTGGGAACATGGGCCTTCGACAGATGGATCGACAGCCGGAAACCGTCTTTTGTCATGGTTTCTCCCTGCAACACGCTCACAACCGCCTTACAGTCTGTTTTCTGTGGGATCAAAAACACACATGAACATAAACAAGCTTCATGATGTGAAAGGACAACGACCTGTGAGCTCTCTATGTGGAAGAATTTTTCCAGCGTTTTTCATTCAGTGGGTTGTGCAAATCAAAAGTGACTTACTCCAAATTAAAGTTCAGAGTAAGAAATATATGAAAACCTTATAAAAACACATAAACAACCTTAATTTTGATCTCGTGAGTGGTGCTCCACACTTTTTTGATCTCATGTGGCATCTCTATGGACATGTCCAAGGTGAACTCTCTGAGGGACAAAAACACATTCAGCACAACTTCTAATGTGGAATTTGTTGAGTCCCTGCTCTGTTTGATGGTGTTTTTAAGGCTTTTATGGCCAGAATCTTATCAAAAATAGAAACTTAAACTGTGCAGTTAAAGATGATGAACAAAGAATCTGATGAACTGAACATGAATCTTAACAAACACATTCTGTAACTCACCTCGAGCTCGCAGCCTCGTCTGTCACACAAACCTTCTCCACAGTGGCCTGTTGACAGATTTCACATTAAGTAACTGAGACGTCAAATAAAAATTATTCTAAAAGCTTAAAAACAGGTCGTTTGATGTCTGTGAAGTGTGTGTTCAGGTTCTTCTTACCTGTGTGGTCTGGTTGAGAGCTGCACTCTCCTGCCATGGAGCCACACTTCCAGGCAGACTGAAGAAAATACTGCCATACTTAACAATGAGCTCGGACACAAAGGTGACTTTAATGAGGACAGTTGCTCCGGGCGGCAGGTTCCCCACACTGATGGTGAAAACATCCTGCAGGAAAGGAGGAAAAAATGACAATACTTTCAGAAAAGAAAAGCTACTTTTGGAAAAGAGATCTTAAAGCAGATTAAAGCTAAGTTTGTCTGAGAGTGAACTGTGGAGGTACCGGGGCGTCCTGGTCCATGAGGTACGCTCCGTGGCCTTTCTCAACAGCCTGCTTATACTCCTTACGAGCTTTTTCCTTCTCCTTCACCTGAGATCCAAAGACAAATATAAAACAGTTATAATCTGTTCACAGACGATGGAAAATGACCTCCCTCTCAAAACTTTAAAGTTTTAATCACATCGAAAAATATGTGAAACAAGAAAATGAGATGAAGTCCTCAAGTAAATAAAGACAAAACAAACAAGGAGCAAAGATTTCTGAGGTTAGAAACGTTGAGTTACCTGTCCAATCACATGTTTCCCATTGATGAAAGCTTCAAAACCACACACTGCTGCTGAATCATCCAACGGGAAGACGTACTTGGCCTCAATGGGCACAGAGCTCTGGTTGGTGTATTTTTGGAAAATGACGACCTAAATAAAGACAAACAACAAAAGATTTAAAGGTTAGATGAGTGTCAGAGCTTTAATTTGATAACTTAAATCAAATAAGTGATAATTGAACCATGATGAGAGTAGGAAACAAACGTGTCATTCTCTTACATGAGAGAGCAGATCCATCAGTTTGCACTTCACATGAACGGCCTGTAGAGGGAGCTGCTGACCTGAGCTGTCCAACAGTCCAGCTGTCACATCCTCCAGTGGGTTTTTGACACTTTCAAGCCCATCATCATCTGGAGTGAGTGCTAAACACAAAGTAAACACACACACGATGCTTGTTTCATGCACCTGAGGGCGACACTGAGGAGAACTCTGCAGGTGTTTGGTGCTCACCTTGGTTAGAGGAGGGCAGACAGGACTCATCTGAGGTGTTGATGGCAGGACTGAACTCCTTCAGCTGGTCTCCCTTAACGCTGAACTGAACCACATACTTCAGTTTCACCTGATCAGGACTGTACACGACGTACTCGTTATCCTGAAACACAGGAAGGATTGTTCACGTTTGAGAGCAAAGATGTAAAGATGTGATACATTTTCAATTTCAGGTTCCTCTTTTCATCTACTCTCATGATTAAATCTCAGCCAAATTTCCTCTCAAAGCTCAAAAAGGGACAAATGTGATTTTTTTTTTTTGGAGTCAGCTCCACCTTCAAAAATCCACCTAAAGTCTGTCAGAGCTTACTTTAGAATCATTTTATCTCTTTGTTTCTGAAAAACTTTGTTCACCTTCATTTCGTACCTGAAAGTCAGAGAGATTACCACGGCTCCGTTGGATACCGAGCACGCTGTCGTAGCCTTCAGGAGCCTCGGTTAGTGTGACGTCTTTTTTGCTGACGGTCTTGGTCTTTCCCAACGCCACGTCACACACCAGCAGCAGCCGGGAGCCGTCTGTCTCACTGGGTTTGGAGTATTTCAGACTCGTGCTGTGGATCCACAAAACAGATTCAAGCTTTTTTAGGGATAGTGACATTAGCAGATGTGATGTTAAAAATGTATTTTAACACTTGGAGAGTGCAGCTGTTGTATTGACCTCATGGAATCACTGAAGTAGATTCCACTTCCCAGGTTACCAATGTCTGTTCTCTCAATCCCATGATGCTCCACTCCAATGCGGGGCAACAGCAGGCCACTACAGAGAGAGAGAGAGAGAGAGAGAGAGACAAAGTGAGTTGCACAGCTGTGTATTTTTGTTTATGGATGCAGATCTGTGTGGTTGTGTGTGTGTGATCTGACCGAGAAAGGACGCCGACAAAGTTGCTGGGGCTGGTGGAGTGGAGGAGGGGCCTAATGTTCCCCAGATCACTCTTAAAGGTCTGGAGCTCCACTCCTCTGCTCACACGCAGCACCTGTCCAATCTGCCGGGTGCTACAAAAGTCACACAACATTTATTTGACAGGTTTAATAACACGATCAGCTTTAACTCTTGAAATGCATCTCTGTTCCTCAGCTTTTGCCTCTTTCATTTCTGCAACAAAAACTCTGAGAAGTCTCCAACCTGTGCTGCAGTGGAGCAGTCACAGCCTGAAACTCTGAGCTGCCTGGAGGAACGGTCTCGATGCTGCACCTCAGAGCGCGGTACTTCCCCAAACAGGTGGACACGGGGCTTCTCAGAGTCATCTCACTCACATTCAGCATGTCTCGAATAAGCTGGAGAAGAAAAATCAAACCGAACAAATCAAAACAGGACTGTGGAAGCATCACAAACTGAATATGTTTGGGTTCATGTGTGTGTTGGGTGTTACCTGACAGAGGTCCAGTTTCTGAGAGATGAGCTTCACACTGGGCTGCATGGGCGGCTCTTTGTGTGGCAGCAAGGTGTAAACTTCCTCCATCAGAGACGCCGCTTCAGCCGCCTTTTCCTCTTTCAGCTTCTTCTGAGCCTGAAGCAACAGGCCCTCCACTCTGCTCACCTACACACACACACAAACACACACACACACATCGAGTATTGGACAAAGGTGGAGATCTAATGAGACTTAAGATGACAATGATCCTCCAGTTCCTGAGTGAACTCCTTACATCATTGAGGCTGAGCTTGTTGATGGAAACTGCCAGGATGTTGCTGAGGCAGCCCAGGGCTTCAGTCCACAGCAGCTCCACAAACACACCCACTTCTTCTGATAACTTCCCAGTGTTCAGCTTCTCCTCCAGCAGCAGCTGGAAGTCAATCAAAGGGGAATTCAAATTAACCAACAAGATGAGTCTGACTACAAAGCACGCCTGCTCAGAAAGTCTCAGAGTCTGTTGTAGTGATGTCAGACCTGCTGGAGGGGATCAGAGCCCAGAGTCTGAGCCTGTGGAGGGACGTTAGTCCTCAGTCTCAGACCAGAATCCAACAAAGTCTCTCTCAGGTCTTTGTAAACCTCCAGAGCCTCCTCTGATGTGGACAGAAACACCAGCTTCTCTCTCACTGCAGCTTTCTGTTCACACAAGCACAAACAGAAGTTCAGCCTTAAACATGGATGAAAATCTTCATGTTTTAACAATTAATTAAACCAAACAAGCTGCAATAAGTCAAAGCAGACGAGAGACTTCATACCTTAGAAAGTAGATTGTCCTTCCGGTATTGAACCACACGGTACTGCCATCCTTCCTCTCCTTTGAAACTCTGAAGCTCCAGCACAAACCAGGTGTTGCTTTGCATCTACAGAAAAATAGTGATTAAGTCACAGCTTTTAAAGCAATAGTGAAAAGCTTGACAGGAATTTCAGTGTTACCTTTTCGAAGATTGAATACTTGGCCACTTGAAAATCATCTGGGAAGGTTGGGAGATCAGGGTCAGTCTCTGTGTAAGTTCTGGAAAAGTTCACAACAATATATAGTGATGCAATGATGCACTGGCATTATAAATAATTAACAACTTACAGTTATGCACAAGCTTCTCATTGATTGGGTTTCATTATTTCTCTAACTTCATTCCCTTGTGAATTTCAAAGGAAGGAAAAAAGGATTGAAAGGATGTCTTCATGAGAATGAAAATCTATCTTTATTCTGAACTTGTGCCTATGTTTGCACTTCACTATGTGTAATTGCAAATTAACTTCTGACTTCCCAAAGATCTTTGCAGATGTGTTGAAAAACTGGTTGCACAGCTTGTTCCAGTTTAACCTGATGAAGCTGCTATTGAGTGTGTGAAAGCTCCTGATTGTTGCACTTTCATCTTTTTTATCAATAACATTTTTATCATTATCACTTTTCCCGTTCAGGATGAATCTCCTGTGTGAATAATTCTGTGCATCTTCTCGTCCACCTCATCCACATGAGGATGACTGATGATCACCTGAATTTTTGTGAGACTTCCTCATCATCTTCTGGAGTCTTTGTGGTCTGGGTCAGGTTGGCTGATTTTACCTCTTCAGGCTTTGTGCGGCCTTTGATCGGCTCAACAGTCACTTTACTCGTTGTGACTTTGGACACTGTAAAGACATAAATGATCTGGTAAACTTGAATAATACATGCTTAAAAAAAACATGCACTTATATCTTGACAGCTATGTAAACTAGCTGACATATAGATCCCTGTATAACTCACTGTGTAAATCTCTTGTTACACAAAAATGCTGCATGGTTGAGTTGGTTCTTGCGAAAATCAGAACATGAAACAAAGCACAAACACACACCCTGAAAACAAACACACCCAAGCCTGAAGACTATGTAGTTAAACCTGCTGGCTTTTCTAACTGAACGTATTCACGGAGGGTCCATCTGTCATTCTTGGATCAATGGTGGGAGGACAAACGACTGAAGCAGTGACCAAACAAACTTATGTCTTAGACCTGCTTTGTGCAAAAGAAGAAAACGTCTTGGAGGAACCCTGAATCACCATGTGGGAACTTAAGGAGACATTTTCACTCCTGCAGAAGTGTTTGCTAATCACTAAAGACCCTCACAGAAAGTTAAATACACCAAAAGTTGACAACAGAAGTCAAAATCAGGGTTATGCTGTGATGTGATCATTCAATTACCTTGCACAGGTGGATTTTCCAGGTGAGGTGCTGGAGCGACAGGAGGGGAAATGTCCAGCTTGTATTCATCCACAGGAAGTAGAGCACCTTCATCTACACACCTGTACACGTAATCCAAACCAACCACAGGTACTTGGAATTTCTGGATGTTGCGCAGTCTGCTGGCGCTCAGGTCGGACGCAGCGTTCGTCACGATGAAAGAGCACTGTGGGAAACGTGGGCAGAAATGAGAAATCAGGGTTGCTGAAATTTTTTAAAGGAAAATATGAAGAAATAAAAGCCCAACAAGTGGAAAAACCACGAGCTGTGACTGTACAATGGTGACAATATAAAGTAAGAATGTGCAAACTAGACTGAAATTATATAGAGTTAATTATAACTGACATTTTGTAAATGTAACAGTTAAGTAAACGGCTTCACCTTTCTGTGAGAAAAAAAAACAATCAAGATTTCAAAGGTTCAACAAACAAACAGAAATATTGACTCTAAACAAGTGTACAAAATTTAAAATAAAATTGAGCCACAAAAACTGAACTTCGTGAAGTAAACGTTGAAACAATTAACTTTTAAGAGTTTGTAATGACAACAAACTCTCATGTATACGTCTTTTATTTCCCATATTTGTACACCATTACATCTGATGCAGCACTGAGGTGAAGATGTCTAACCTGTCTGGTATTATGTAAATGAATCTGTGCATTTAATTTGAAAAAAAAAAAAATGACGACAACAA
The DNA here is from genome assembly GCA_008086565.1 of Thalassoma bifasciatum. Classification (NCBI taxonomy): domain Eukaryota; kingdom Metazoa; phylum Chordata; class Actinopteri; order Labriformes; family Labridae; genus Thalassoma; species Thalassoma bifasciatum. The sequence continues at coordinate 15,319 of RPOG01003478.1, forward strand.
AGACAGATGTGAGAACATGTACTTGTAAATAAACACGTCTCATTAATTTTTTTTTTATAAACAGAGAAAATTCTTGCTATTTTAAATCAGCTGATACAATTTAGCGACCCTACCCTTTTTACTACCCTGAAAAATAAGCAACATTTAATGCAAAATGTTTCTTCTTCAGCTTAAGTGTTGCTCTGGGTCATATTTGTATTTTAGATAACATTTTAATCTATTTATTAACTTGACTTAGGTTTAACTGTCAAAGCAGCATCAAAGTGGATCATAACACAGAGTAATATTTATTTATTTTCATAAATCAAGTTGTATGAGAATGTTTTTTTTTCTCCAGCATAGTCAAAAGTTGCAGGGTTGGAATAAATACAGCACTGTTAATGTCGTCATCTAATGCCATAATTTTTAAGCCCCAGCTAAATTGACTGTTGTTATGTTTATCGCTGCTCGACAATAAAAGTTACAACAGAGCACTGTCTGCATAATGTGGGGTTTTGATGACAATAAGCCAAAGGTCATCAACTAATTTATTCATATTTATGTGCTCTAATATCAGAATGAACGAGAATCTGGAAGGAAAATTTCTCATTAAAACTGTCTATTTTTGATACAAGATCCTAAACAGGCTAATGCACCTGCAGACAAACTCAAAAAGAGAAAACACAACCACATCCTCTGACCTGTTTATTGACCACAAAGGAGATACAGCCTCCATTCTCTGTCACTGTGGACTTTAGCTCCTTTTTCTTCTTGAAGGGAACATTTTTGAGCTCCAGAAACACAGAGCAGTTCTCAAACACAGCCATGCCTGCAAAGAGAGGACACACCCACACAAAGACGACACATCAATACAAGGAAACAGAAGTCAGCTGATTGAACTGTGGAAAAATTCACACCTGATCTTCAGATAAATGACACAAAACCAGGATCTTATCAACGTATAAAGTCAAGATTTCTTCTTAATATCATCACTGTAACAGATATTATGAAAGAAGAGTCTTTTTCAAAGCTTGAACAGACACGCCCACGCAGCTAAAGTGGACCTCTGGAAAGAAAATGCAGAAATAAATGAAAATAAAAGAATATTATCGCACTGAATTTCACTGAAAACAGTTTAAATGTTTATGTGCGTAACTACGTCACGGGAACGTCAACTGTCAAATTTATGATTTTAACGTTTAACGTCTAACGTTTTTGCAAAAAACGTCAAAAAAACCACAATACACAAGAATTTAGCAATAAATGACAAGAAAATCTTTGAAAATCATCAGTGGGCTAAGTGAAAATGAATGTAGTTTATGAAAATAAAAGTTAAAGTTAGCCGAGTAATTCGTTAGCGTCGTATCGTTTTATCCAACATGTAATTTGATACAGAAATAGACATTTACTTGAAGATAAGCATTCAGGCCGCTCCCATTAATGTCAGGAAATATCCTCGATGTTGTCGATGCTGCTGATAACCAGATTAAGTGTATGACAGCGCAAATAATACAGCACAAGTCTATCAGGTGAGTCAGTATCAAGTTTATAATGAGACAGCTGCTGCTTCCGGTGTGACTTCAAAATAAAAGCGGAGATGTTCACGGGTTGACTGAGTTTTCGCAAAAATCTTTTATTATGAAATTAAAAGATGAATAAATACTTTGTAAACAAGAAAAAAAGGCATCATCCTTCCTTCAAAATAATTTACTCGTCACATATTTTATTTATTGAGCTAGTCTAAAATAAAAGGAGTTGACCAAAGTGCTGTGCAATGACAAAATAAATAATGCAGAAGATACAGTACAAAAAATACACGCAACAGTGCAAATATACATTAAAATAAGACAAAATAAAATGTGATTGATGAAATTTCCCATCCAGGTTACATGTGCACGAATAGAGAAGGATTAGTTTTATTTAAAAGAAACACCATTAGTTATTGATTAATGGAGGCATTATTATGTTTCCCCAAAATATTGATTAATAATGTTTAATGCATACATAAGGATAACTAATCACAATATGTATCTTTTTTATGCTTAATAATATATTGATTAATTCTGAGGAGTAGACATTAATTAGCTCCTTGTTAATGCATTAACTCATGTTAGTTAATGAAAGGCAATACATAATCGTGATTATTCATTTTTGACAATGCATTAACAAAGGTTACATAAAGGACCCTTATTACAAAGTGCTGATTGAGGCCTTGAAGTAGAGGTTTGTCTTTGAAGGAAATTTAAAAACCTTGAATGAAATCTTCAATTTGAGCTTTTACAACAAATAAAGGTCGAGTTTTATGTTTGTAAATATGTCTATTTTACCATTTTCTTTATTACCTAATGAATTTCTACTCTTGTGGCATTGTCACTTAAGCTATATATCAACCAAGGAGAGGCTCATTAATGTTTTCCACAAACAGCCATTCATACAAATACAAATTTTAATTTGCAAAGCCACATTTGAGTGTCAAAGAACAGAAGAATTTATGGGAAAATATAAAACAGAGATGCCATCATTAGTTTGCATATTCTTGCAAAAAATTGGAAATGATGACAACTTTTGGAAAATGTGACTCTTGGAAATATTATGAAGAGGAAAGCTTTTATTTTATGGGGATATTGTGGTCTTATGAAACCATTTATTATGTTAATGTTTTGCCTGACACTCAGGTTGAGGCACCCTGTTTGGATTTTAATTTGGAAGAAAATTCCCACTTGAGGAAGTTGTTCCATTCTCACTGACTGTCACTGAATAGAGTGAACTTCCTGTTTCAAGTCATGTTCCAGTAAATGAAAATGCTCCAGTTACAGCTCAGCAAAGGGGCAGAACCTATAGTTTATGGGCAGAATTCCAGCTTTTGGAGGATGATTAGAACTAAAAATAGAATCAGTGAAGCCTGAATTACAAGAGTGAAGTTTCTGCATAAACACTCCTTATTACTGAGACAGAAACAAAGATTCCTGTTACAAAACTAGTGATCAGCACCAGGGAAGTACTTTTATGAGTGTGGTCTGGAACATTAACTGTTTTTTCAAAGTTATTTAACTAGAAAGACAAAGTTCTTCCACAACAAGACATATGGAAGGAATATTTATTCTTAGTTCCTGTAAAGTAACTGAAGTTTATGCTGCTTTAGGGCCCCCTGTTGGCAAAATAACATTACTTCACTTTCACTTTGATGATTTTGTCCTGTGTCAGGTAAAAACTGTGAAAATCTGTAACATTGGTTTCAGTTTCTCATGGAGTGAGTTGAGCTAATTTACACCCACTGTAGTTAATGGTTAGTTAATGTGAAGGGGATTAGGGCCACTGCTGTGTGTGTGTGTGTGTGTGTGTGTGTGTGTGTGTGTGTGTGTTTTTGTGTGTTTTATTGATCTCAACAATGAAAAAATGCAACATAACGCACAAAGCAACTGCATTAACAGTGAACATACTGTAAAATAGTATTATTATTATTTATATTTATAATAATAATAATACTTCATATTGTTATTGTTGTTGTTATAATTGTTATCATTATTATTATTATTATTATTATACTATTTTGCAGTATGTTCAGTGTTAATGCAGTTGCTTTGTCTTTAGATGTTTTGTTTTTTTTAACCTGCATATTTATACTTGTGCATTATTCTGCATTTTTTCATGGTTCAGATCAATAAAAAACAAACACAAACACACACACACACACACACACACACACACACACACACACACACACACATATATATATATATACATTTATACAACAAGAACTGGTTTGGTGTGGATGTGTGACCAGTTTTGTGGTTACAAATCGGTAAATTAATTTTTTGGACTTTAGAGTGAGATCATCTTTCATCATTAATAATAACACATCCTCTCTTCTGGCAGATCATCTTTTTTCAGCTCCACTGAGTAGAAATCAGAGGCTGAAATATTCCACCAGGTGTCCAAATATGCATCACCATTGTTTCCTTCTTCTCTAATCTTCACTTTCAGCTCATTTTTCCTTATGTTTTCAAGGCGCACTCGGCAGATGGCTTTTGCTCTTTCTTCTGCTATTTCTGACAGCTCTTCTTCCAAATGGCTTCTCACTTTCTTCTCCAAAAGATCTTCATACATCTGTCTGTAGTGAGGAAGAACCTTTGATTCTAAACCACAGCAGTCCTTTGTTCTGACACAACAAAAGTAAATCTGTTCTCCACAAGACCAAAGAAGAACAAAACCAACGATAACACCAAGGCCAACGTCCTGGAAGAGACACAAAATTGAAATTGTGTTACTGACAAATTAAGGGAACATTCAGCTACAGAAGAATTAAGATTTTTCCACTTTAACTCAATGCTCCAACAACAGCTGAAAATATCGATACAGCATAATTCATGTACTCTTTAAAGACTGTTGAACTGTGACAATTCATTATATGAACGGTCAGAAACAATTAAGTGACTTAAAATGATTCAATAACTCTCAAGCCAAAACTTTAATTGGTTTGACTGTAAAACAAATATCTGGATATTTCACAGTGCAGATGAAGTTTCTTAGACTCCTGTTTTTTTTATGTAATAGAGTAATCATATCTATCAACAAACAAGTAAACAACAATAGATGGCAATTTTATTCATATTCTATTTGAATAAAGTGCAAATAACACTTCAGGTTAAACTTTCTGCCCTTAGTTTAAATCTCAGGTTCAATGCTTATGTTTACAGAACAGAAACTTTGAATAGCTTTGCATTATCAAATTATGTAAATAAACAAATACACAGTCTTTTATAACCCTCAACATTCCTTGTTTCATTATCTTGGGATTTCCCGCTGGTCTGGTCTGGTCTAGCCTGTTTTTTTTTTGTCTTGCTCAATGTGACCTCATCTGTATCATGTTGTTTGTTGTGCTTTTACTTTCACTTTTCAAGTATCAACGTGAATTAAAGAAATAAAAGGAGTTAAAACATTGTGCCATCATTGTGAAATACTGGAGTTTGGCATAAAATGTTTAAAACAAGCTGCTTCCTGTTCACTTTTCACTCTGTCGATTGAATTTCATAATGCTCAATGTCTTTATTAACATTAAAAGTGTGGAAAAAATACACATCTATATACAGTATGCTTCTATATAAACACAACGCATTTTTCCTAGTATTAACATATTAGGTTCATGGAAACATCAATGTAGTAGATGAATTGTTACACCTCTACTTTTTGAACATCTTGATCCTGAATGTTACTCCCCATCCTCACCCTTTTTCCTGCTCCATCCCCAAAATATGTCCTGTTACTTACAAGTGAATCCGTTTTATATTTAGCCTCGATGAGCTGCTCCTCATAGGTCAGCTCTTTTTTGCAAGGAATTGCCATTTCCGTGACGTTGTTGTAGGTCTTCAGACACAGGTACCAGTCTCCATCAAACAGAACAGCAGTGAGCCATAAAACACCCATCCTGACGTAGTCCACGATACCATTCCCAAAACAGCTGCGGCAAGATTTCTTCCTTTTGTGGATGGGTTTAATGATGTTGACAAGCCAAGCAAGAACCAGAGGAGGCAAAATGATGAACAGTACGATATTAAAATCTACTTTTGGTTGGCATGAGCATTTGAAATCTATATCAAGTATGTTCTGCAGGATGAAGAAGATGGATACCAGCAGGAAGGCGCTCACAGCTGAAGTGAAAAATGTCATAAGCCCCTGAGGATCATGAGTATGAAGAGGCATGAAGACTGAAGATATCAAAAATTAGATCAAATAAAACCGTTTGAGTGTTTGCAGAGTTTCTCTCGCTCTTTCACAAAACGCAACCATCCAACCACAGAGTGAAAAGGTTTCGATAGTTGTGCCAGAGGTGAAGAGTGAACAGGTGTAACCTGTCATAACTATGTTCTACCAAACTTTAATGTTTCATAATGAAACCACAATATTTTCACTCCTCCCTTCATTTTCTGAATTCATGTTGATGCATGAAAAGTGAAAGAACAACAAACAACATGAGTTAAATGACATAACATCAAGTCAGACAAAAAGGGAGCCAGACTAGACAAACAGGGAGTCATAACATACTGGAACAAGGAGCAAAGTGTGTGCGTTGTGTGTTGTTGTTTGTGTGTGTGTGTGTGTGTTTGTGGCAATTTGCATCTTCATACCTGCAAAAGTAACATCAAACAAACTGACGAAACCAGAAGTGGAAAACAAAACATAGAAAGGATTGAACTGATTACAGACCAAATTTTGTACAAATAAAAATGCAATAAAAAAATACCATAATTAATAATCACATTAAATGGCTAAGATGGTACAGCAGAACCAGCCAAAAGATCAGATTAGTGTGGTTTGCAAAGTAGGAGGACACTTTACCATTTGTTTTGGCTCCCAGAGAAAACTATGAAGCATATTTTGACTTCGATTAGGACACTGCTGTGTGTTTAAACTTCCCAGAGAACACTTAAAAGCATATTTTGGCTCCAAAAACAACAATCTACTGTGTTTTGCCGCCTAAGAGAACACTTACCAGCATGTTTTGGCTCCCAAAAGGACAATTTAACATGTTTTAAACAGGCAAAGGAGCAAATCAGTGTGGGCACTTAAGAGTGTGTTTTGTCTACATATAGAACACTCAAATTAATGTTTTACTGCAATGTGGAAGAGACCCCCCCACCTCCTCTCTTTGAACACCATTGCAAAAAAAAAAAGGCCTGGTAAAAGCACTATTAAACTTATTGCTATAGTACGAAAAGCAGGATACCTCTTACAGACCCTTTCCAAAAAAGTAGAATATCATGGAAAAGTTTATTTATTTCCATCTTTCCATTCAAAAAGTTAAACTGTCATAGATTATGGATTCAGGGCCCACACTTTAAACAATTTCAAGTATTGATTTGTTTATTTTTACATAAATTGGGCTTCCAGCTCTTAAAACCCAGGAAAACAGGAATTCATAAAATTAGAATGCTGTGGAGAAATCCCCATTTACTTCTCAATTTTTGCAGGAAAAAAAAAGAAGGAAATTAGGATCACATCAAATCAATCAGAATATGCTATTTTCAAAACAAAATGTAAATGTTCAATACTTGGTTGGGAATCCCTTTGCCTTAATCACTGCCTCAATGTGCTGTGGCGTTGACGCAATCAGCCTGTGGCGTTGCCCAGGAGTTATGGAAGCCCACATTTTCCTTGATGCTTACTGTCAGCTCTTCTTTGTTCTTGGGTCTGGTGCCCCTGATTTTCCTCTTGATAAGACCCCATAGATTCTCATCTGCAGTCTGTTTGATAACCCGCTGAAGCCCACGGCCATCCCTTTAGCTGCTGCATCTTTTCCTGCCACATTTTGCCCTTCCACTCGACTTTTCATTGATCTGCTTGGACACAGCACTCTGTGAACAGCCAGCCTCCTTAGCTATGAACTTTTGTGGCTCACCCATCATATGGAGGGGATCAGTGATGCTCTTCTGGCCAGTTGTCAGGTCTGCAGTCTTCCCTTTATTGAACTGAACTGATACAATTTTGCCAAACTGAAGCAATTTAATGACACCAGGGGAAACCTGTGCAGGTGCTATAAGTTTAGTGGATGATAAGTGTGTGACTCTCAGTTTAAAACATTCATGCCCCGCAAAATTTGGGCTGATTTCTTCACAGTATTCTAATTTTATGAATTCCTGTTTTCCTGAGTTTTAAGAGCTGGAAGCCCAAATTATTTAAAAATAAACGAATAAATACTTGAAATCATTCAAATTGTGGGCCCTGAATCTATAATCTATGAAAGTTTAACTTTTTGAATGGAAATATGGAAATAAATAAACTTTTCCATGATATTCTACTTTTTGGAAAGGGTCTGTATGTGTGATATGGTTTTCGTGACACTTCCTGACCTACTCATTTACTTTCTCACCTACCCACTGACTTATTTATATACTTCCTGACTGACTCACTCAAAAGTCTTTGTTTTTATTTAAGCAACTCTCTGTGGTTTTCACCTTGTACACGGTCTCTGCACGTCAGCGCTGCTTCTGCTGCAGCTCATCTTCTCCACAACTATGAATGCACAGAGCTTTTTTTTTTTTTTTTGAATTGCCTGTTTGCAACGCTGTGACAATAAGTTATCGCTCATGGAAGTTCAAATAAACCAAAGCAGGATCGACAGATTAAAAGAGAAAAAAGAGCCGGAGCAGCTTTGAAACCCTTCAGAAAGATTTATTTGGTCAATTTCTGATTTCTTCAGCCATCATGCCTTCACTTCTTCCTGGTTTTCCTCAGAGACTTGTCAAAGTTTTAACTCAGACTGCAAGTACTTTCCTGCTGGTTGCCATCTTCTTCATACTGCTGTACATTTTAAATATGAAGTTTGAATGCTACTGCAACCCAGACACAAATCTGAACACTGGACTGTTCATGGTTTTGCCTCCTCTGATTCTTGCTTGGCTTGTCAACATCACTGAGCACATCCACAAGAGGAAGTTTTTTTTTCGATGGTGTTTTCAGCATCATAAAGTTATCTGCAACTGTGTTTGGAAGGGGATCATGGATTATATCAGTCTGGGTGTTTTATGGATCTCTGCTGTTCTGTTTGATGGAGACTGGTACCTGTGTCTGAAGACCAACAAGAACACCTCTCAAACTGGAATACCCTGCAGGAAGAATCTGACTTATGAGGAGGAAAAAATTAAAGCTGGATATAAGACTGATTCACTTGTAAGTAACAAGACACAACACCTCACTGTGTAATCAGAGATAGGGGAGAGTGGGGTGAACTGAACTGTTTTTCTTTACTTTTGCTGTCTTCTAAGGGAAAAGGAAACAGAAGTAAAAGAAAAAACATCTTACTTTATTTCAGGATGTTTCCTGATGGTGGATATAATCTGACTGAATTCCTGAAAAGAGGGGATGATAATTTGGCTTCATATAAAAATTTTCTTGTGAAACAACATGCCCCGTAAAAGATCCTAAATCATCTCATTAGAGACATCTATGATAATCTATGATAAAAAACAAACAAATGATTTAAATGTTACTTAAAAGGTTACTCGTGTTAAGAATGAAAGGGAAAGCAATAACCTCACTGAGATGACAGGATGGTTGATAGAGCAGGAAACAGGACGGGAGTGTCATGCAAAATAAAAAATATTTTGAGCAAGAGCAAGGAACTGGTATTCATCAAATGTCTGATTAAAGCTGCAAACCAAACCAAAATATTGATACAGCAGAAACAAACAAGCAAGATCCTAAAGATGTAGCGATTACAGTTTGTTAATTCAGTATGTGAATGATTGGCTGATTTGCTTATCATCCTCTTTGGACTCAAAGGCTGGCAGAAAGAGGACTTAAAAGGAACCCTGGCAACCAGAATGTCATTTTCCTAAATGATCAGTGTTTTTACCAGCTACATAAGAACGATAACAAAATCTCTCAGAATATCTTAGTTTGTATAAAATTTGAAAAAACATTTTCACCTGTAAGAGCAGTGCTTGAACCCTGAAACAGAAAATGCAAAGCCCACCATACAACACCAAACTGTGAGAAACCATTTTCACTAAGTGTCAAAGAGCTGACGTGTATGTAACAGGATGATAATACAGGAAACGTGCAGTGGTTGTCAGATGCAGTTCAGTCACAGTGCATTTTGCACAACAGCAATAACAATGTGGTATTCAGTTTCACTTTTCACTCATCGTAAAATCAGTGAGTTGATAAATCAGGGAAAGTTTGGTGAAACTGAAGCATGATGTTTGCAGTAAATATTGACTCGTCCTGTTAATGACACCAATCATGTTGAGGATGCAAACACACAGATATGAATAACATGAAGAATAACAGGAGGTTTTACAGAAGACTCAGACTGTATTTGTATCATCAAGTCAAGTGGTTGTTATTAACCATCTTCACCCTTTGTGTCTCTTCCAGGACATTGGCCTTGGTGTTATCATTGTTTTTGTTCTTCTCTGGTCCTTTGGAGAATGGATTCACTTCTGTTGTGTCAGAACAAAGGACTGCTGTGGCCGCTGTTGTTCCAAGCTAAAGCCCAAACCTTTCTACAAAGCGGTTTATGAAGATATTTTGGAAGAACAAGTGAGAAGCCACTTGAAAGAGAAGCTGGAAGAAATAGCAAAAGAAAAAGCAGAGGCCATTTGCCGGGTGCACATTGAAAAGATCAGGGGAGTTGAGATGAGAGTGAACAACAGACAAGAAGGAAACAATGGTGATGCAGTAGATTTGGACACCTGGTGGAAAATTTCAGCCTCTGATTTCCACGCACAAGATGAACAACCAGAAGATCAACCAGGGGATCAACAAGGAAATCAACCAGGGGATCAACAAGGAAATCAACCAGAGGATCAACCAGGGGATGCATGTATGGCACGACTCTTAAACCCACAAGAAAACTTTGATAGCAATGTCAGACAAGATATTCCAATGACAAACATTCCCAGTCATTCCGAGTGATTTGGATTTTTTATTTATCTTATTGTTTGTTATGACGAAAGATATGCTCACTCTTTAATCAAAAAATCTATTCATAGACTTTCAAAGCACCAAAATGATCACACAGCCAAACCGAACCATTTCTTGTTGATTTCCTTTAGTGAAAAGATCAAAATCTTACTTTTTTTTTTTTTGGTTAAATTTAAGGATAAAAAGAGATGTTTTCATACAGGGCAGCTTTTAGAAAAAAGTGCAAACTATCTTTGAGCTGAACTGAATTTCTGAACCTGAAGCTGGTTTGAGAATTTTCTGGTACAGTTACAACACCTGACCAGCAGGTGGCAGTGAATCACTGAGGTCCACAGAGATGATTGGAGTCAGTACTTTCACATTTATGCACAAAGTCCTGGTTTAAAAGAGAAACTGTGCAGAAGAAGGAGGAATCTGATGATTATTTCCTTATTTTCTTGTTCTCCTTTTTTGTGGATTTATTTTGCATGATGTTCACTGTGAATGCAGATGTTTTATCTTTGTATGTCTTGCATTGATAGAAGTTTTTACCCGTTTATAATTTTTGTATTTCTCAAATAAGTCCAACTTTTCATGTACTTTCCTGCAGACTTCAGGCTTTTTTCCACATTTGTATAAGTGATTCTGAGTGAAGAAGTGTGAATACATGAGAAAATGTTTTACTTTTACTGATACTGTATACTTTTATTACATGCTGTTCATTTTGCATGCCTACTATATATCTATAATTTTAAACAGTTTTCCATGCTAAGGCTTCTTAGTTTTTCAAACCAATCTAGGACGAATGAAGGTTATAAATGTCTATTTCCTGATTTTACTTGTGTTGGTATTTTAATTTCTGTAAGTTTTTGAACAAATTAAATCAAATCAAATGTGTGAGGGATTTTCTCTTGAAGGTAAATCATGTTGTTGTAACTTTTCAGACTGTGATTTTAATTCAGGAACTTGATGATGAAGATGTTTCGACTCATTTGCAAAACATCATGTGTGAACTTTCATTTTCATCTTTACCTGCAGTTAGCTTTGATGCTACATTTACAATAATAATAAGAATATAATAAAAGTGGTGCTGACTCAGTCTGTTCTGTTTAATAACTTTTAGCTTCTGTTCGAACTAATAAAAAATAATTACACTCAGTTCAAACAAATTCGGTATTTAGTTTCAGTTTGTGCTTTAATTCACAGAACTTTTATTTCTGTTAATTCTGTCTCTTCCTGCACAGTTGTGTTTTTGAGGTATTTTCTCTTTTCGGTAAATCATGTTTTTTATTTAATTCTTCAGATTGTGATTTCAATCCAGGAACTTAATGATGAAGATGTTTCGTCAAGGTTTGACTCACTGGCAAAATATAATTTTTGGTTTCTCAAAAGGGAAGTTTAACATGTTATAAACAGGTTGAGGAGCAGATGAGTGTGGTTTGTGAATCAGGAGGGAACTGTAGAGCGTGTTTTGTCTTCAAAGAGAGCACTTTAATGGATGGTTTTCAACAATTGGGCCACGAGGGGGAATGACCCCCACACACGCACACACTTTATGCACACCACTGCACAAAAAAAGGATAGGTCAATAGTTTTTTAAAATTAATTGTTATGTACTAAAAGCAGGATACTACTGATGTGTGATATGTTTTTTGTAACACTTGCATTAAAGGAAAGACTTTCTTTGACTGAAATAAATGTCCTTGTTGTTGTTGAAGTGACTTCACCACTTTCACTTTGTGGAGGCGTATCCCTGACTTTAACCCTTGTGGGCGGATCCTGAACCCCTATGGGCTGGTTATTAAGGCAGGATTTTTGCTTTTCCACTGTATGCTTTCAGGATTTATGCAAACCCCAACCTGACCCACTCTGGGTGGATCTCGTACCAGTAGGTGGAAGGCGCAGGCAGATATTGTTGGCACAGACACTGATGAAGCTGCTGCACCTCGTGGTCTCCACAACCAGGAATGCAAAGAGTGTGGTAATTTTTTAAATATTCTTCTTCTTCTTTTTCTTTTTTTTTTCACATTTGCAATGCTGTGAATCATAGTTATTGATCCCAGGAGCTCAACTTAATGGAAGCAGGATCGTCAAACTCCTGAAGTCATCATCTGTGCAGATCTGGAGAGATTAAAAGAGAAAAAAAGAGCCGGAGCAGCTTTGAAACCCTTCAGAAAGATTTATTTGGTCAATTTCTGATTTCTTCAGCCATCATGCCTTCACTTCTGTCTGGTTTTCCTCAGAGACTTGTTACAGTCTTTACTCATGCTGTGGGTACTTTTCTGCTGGTTGCCATCTTATTTATACTGCAGTACATTTTAGACATGGAGTTCAAATGCTACTGCAACCCAGACACAAATCTGAACACTGGACTGTTCATGGTTTTGCCTCCTCTGATTCTTGCTTGGCTTGTCAACATCACTGAGCCCGTCCACAAGAGGAAGTTTTTTTTTCGATGGTGTTTTCAGCATCATAAAGTTATCTGCAGCTGTGTTTGGAAGGGGATCATGGATTATATCAGTCTGGGTGTTTTATGGATCTCTGCTGTTCTGTTTGACGGAGAATGGTACCTGTGTCTGAAGACCAACAAGAACACCTCTCAAACTGGAATACCCTGCAGGAAGAATCTGACTTATGAGGAGGAACAAATTAAAGCTGGATATAAGACTGATTCACTTGTAAGTAACAAGACACAACACCTCACTGTGTAATCAGAGATAGGGGAGAGTGGGGTGAACTGAACTGTTTTTCTTTTACTTTTGCTGTCTTCTTTTTTTTTTTTTTTTTTTTTAAGTTATTTTTTTTTGGCATTTTGTGCCTTTATTTGATAGAGGAGGACAGTGGATAGTGTCGGAAGTGGGAGAGAGAGTGGGGAGTGACATGCGGGAAATGGCCACAGGTCGGATTCGAACCCGGGCCGCCCGCCCGAGGACATGCCTCATGGTGCGCAGCCATATCCACTAGGCCATCCGCGCCCCACTTTTGCTGTCTTCTAAGGGAAAAGGAAACAGGAGTAAAAGAAAAAACATCTTACTTTATTTCAGGATGTTTCCTGATGGTGGAAATAATATGAATTAATTTCTGGAAAAAGGCGATGATAATATGACGTCATGTGAAAGTTGTCTCGTGGAGAAACCTGCTCCAGCTTAGGTGTAAGTTGATCCAAGTTAGAGGGTATATTGAACAATTTACTTGTTACATCTTACACCTGACCATCATTTTAAATGATCCTAAATCATGATAACCATGCAAATTATACACAAAGATGTGTCTTTGGTTTGAACATCTTTTTCTTCATTGTGGTCCAAAAAGGTTATTCAGTAATAACAATGAAAGGGAAAGCAATAATCTCACTGAGACGACAGGATGGTTGATAGCGCAGGTACAGGATACAGGATGGGAGTGTCCTGCAAAATACAGATATGCACCCTGCAACCTTTGGTTTTGCAATCATAAGGCAACGGGAAAGAGCAAAGAGCTGCTATTTGTCAAGTGTCTGATTAAGGAAGCACCTCATACACACACACACACACACACACACACACACACACACACACACACACACACACAGAGACCAAACCAAAAAATGTATACAGCAGACATAAATACATTTGCAGCCTCAAGCAAGATCTTGAAGAAGTAGCTATTACAGTGTGTTAATTCTGAAGCAGCTGATAACATATTACTGCACAAAGTTGGACAATGTGATTCAGGGATGGCTGTCAGGTTATCAAGGTTTAGCAAATGTGCATTTTGCACATCAACAACAACAATGGAATGTTCAGTTTCACTTTTCACTCATCAAGAAAAAAATCAGTGAGTTGATAAATCAGGGAAAGTTTGGTGAAACTGAAACAATGTTTGCAGTAAATATTAACTCATCCTGTTAGTGACACCAATCATGTTGAGGATGCAAACACACAGATATGAATAACATAGAGACAAAATCAACTTGCAGCCTCTCCAGGAGGTTTTACTGAATATTCAGTGTACAACACAACTCCAAAGACCTTTTAACAGACAAACACCCCGCTATTACATTTATGAAAACATCCCTCCTTATCCTGTTTGGTTCTGGGAACTGGCTGATCTACTTATTTGATTTCCGTACAAACAAAACACTTGAACCTTCTCGAACTCCAGGATAAACAGACCAAACATCTGGTTCCTTATAGTTAATCAATCTGCCCAAACTATGGATGATGTGACTGAGACTATTTGCAGTCATTCCACTTTCTGTGATTTTAACAGAGAAAGCAGATAAGTTGTTTTATATTGATATTTTGAGTCAAATTGGAGCTTGACTGGAACTGAAAAATTCCCTCACTGTATTTTCCCTGAATTTGTCATTAACTATCATCAACCTTTGTGTCTCTTCCAGGACTTGGGCCTCGGGGTCATCGTTGTTTTTGTTCTTCTTTGGTCCTGTGGAGAATGGATTCATTTCTGTTGTGTCAGAAAAAGGGAATGCTTGGAAAGCTTCTGGAAGAAATTCTGGGATGCTCGTCCTCACTACAAAGTGGTTTATGAAGATATTTTGGAAGAACAAGTGAGAAGCCACTTGAAAGAGAAGCTGGAAGAAATAGCAAAAGAAAAAGCAGAGGTCATTTGCCGGGTGCACATTGAAAACATCAGGGAAGTTGAGATGAGAGTGAACAACGGACAAGAAGGAACCAATGATGATGCAGTAGATTTGGACACCTGGTGGAAAATTTCAGCCTCTGATTTCCACTCACCAAAGCTGAAACAAGATGATCAACCAGAAGATCAACCAGAGGATCAACCAGGGGATCAACAAGGAAATCAACCAGAGGATCAACCAGAGGATCAACCAGAGGATCAACCAGAGGATCAACCAGGCTCTTTGAGTTGGAAACCACTCTTATCCTCAAGCAAACAAGATAGCAATGTCAGACAAGATATTCAAATGGGGAATATTCTCAGTCATTCATAGCAGAGTTGATTTATTATTATTATTATTATTATTATTATTATTATTATTATTATTATTATTATTATTTTATTATTTTATTATTTTATTATTATTTTAATGATGAAAGATTAACTCACTCTTAAATTAAAAAAACAAACAAACCATTTCTTGTTGTTTTTCCTTCAGTAAAAAGATCAAAATCTTACTTATTTGTTTGATGAAATTAAAGATTAAAAATGGGATGATTTCATACCGAGCAGCTTTTAGAAAAAAAAGTGCAAACTATCTTTGAGCTGAACTGAATTTCTGAACCTGAAGCTGGTTTGAGAATTTTCTGGTACAGTTACAACACCTGACCAGCAGGTGGCAGTGAATCACTGAGGTCCACAGAGATGAATGGAGTCAGTACTTTCACATTTATGCACAAAGTCCTGGTTTAAAAGAGAAACTATGCAGGAGAGGGAGGAATCTGATGATTATTTTCTTATTTTCTTGTTCTCCTTTTTTGTGGATTTATTTTGCAGACTGCTGACTTTTGATGCAGATGTTTTGTCTTTGTGTGTCTTGCATTTTTCAATTGCAGCTGTTTTTTTCTTGTGTATAATTTTTGTATTTCTCAAATAAGTCCAACTTCACATGTACTTTCCTGCAGACTTCAAACTATTTTTTCATGCATTTGTGTAAGAAGAAGTGTGAATGCATAAGAAAATGATTTTACTATTTCTGATACGGTATACTTTTACTATTTACTGTTAATTTTGTATGCCCACTATATATCTATAATTTTAAACATAGTTTTCCATGCTAAGGCTTCTTAGTTTTCTAACCAATCTAGGACAAATGAAGGTTATAAATGTCTATTTTCTGATTTTACTTGTGTTTGTTTTTTAATTTTTGTGTAAGTTTTTGAACAAATCAAATAAAATGTGTGAGGGATTTTCCCTTGAAAGTAAATCATGTTGTTGTAACTGTTCAGACTGTGATTTTAATTCAGGAACATGATGATGAAGATGTTTCGACTCATTTGCAAAACATCATGTGTGAACTTTCATTTTCATCTTTACCTGCCGTTAGCTTTGATGCTACATTTACAATAATAATAAGAATATAATAAAAGTGGTGCTGGCTCAGTCTGTTCTGTTTCATAACTTTTAGCTTCAGTTTACTGATATTTTAAATTCAAACTCATAAAAAAATGACACTCAGTTCAAACAAATACAGGATTTAGTTTCAGTTTGTGCTTTAATTCACAGAACTTTTATTTCTCTTAATTCTGTCTCTTCCTGTACTGTTGTGTTTTTTGGTTGAAGTCCAGCTGGAGCGTCTCACTAAAAGTACAGGAACTTTGGGGGCGGAGCCTGCACACACACTTAGACACATAACATTCCCACATTAACAAAGTTTGTATCATATCATCTTGTTTTGGCTCCGATATCTAAGAATTTCTGCACGAAAGAGTCAGTCTTGATAGTAGAGAGACGTCCACTATTTTCTCTGGTTGAAATTCTTTAATTAATTTTTTCATCTAAGATTCTTGTAATTGTACAAAATCATCAAACCACCCCAATATGACCATGCATACTCTTCATATCTCTCATCATTTGTCCAGAAGATTAAACCTTTTCATTCAGCGACAGAAAAATCTCCTGACTGCAGTCCAACCTCTCCTCCATAGGTTTCTGTGTGACCCCAGGTTTGTTGAAGATGGGAGGCTGTGTTTCATGCATATCGCTTTCAAATGTCCTTCATATATGAAATAACCATGAAGAAGAGCTCAAACTTACATCTGACCAGAATGAATCAAGTAAAAACAATCAAGACATTAAACATAATCTAACACAACTCTTATACAAAATAACAACGAATACATGACTTAAAAATGAAGGCCACGCTGATGATCTTGACATAATAAATTCTACAAAAACTGAAAACCTAACATCCCTTTGCTCCCCCCTTATAAGTAAACTTTAAATTTCCCTTTTTTTTTTTTTTTTTTTTGCTGTTTGAATTCTTTGACAATTTTTGAATCTGACAGTGATGAAAATCTTTCATCATTGGTAAAAAAAAAATAGTTATTTAAATGAATTTATTTCATACAATGTTTGTCCAGGTGATGATTCTTTTTGAGTGGGAGGAAAAATTCTCAACTGAAGTTCTTCCCCCGTTCATTTACTTGTGGACCGTCTTGTTGATCTGCTTGCGGGTCCCTTTTAAGATCCGCTTGTTGCTGCTCTGGTGGACCTTGGTGTTGCATTGCTTGTAAATCTACTTGTTGTCACACTCATGGACCTCCATGATGTGTTACTAGTAGACCCATTTGTTGCCCTGCATTTGGGTCAACTTTTTGCTACTCTGGTGAACCCTCTTGTTGTTGCACTGGTGGACTCTCTTGTTGTTGCACTGGTGGACTCTCTTGTTGTTGCACTGGTGGACTCTCTAGTTGTTGCACTGGTGGACTCTCTTGTTGTTTCACTGGTGGACTCTCTTGTTGTTGCACTGGTGGACTCTCTTGTTGTTTCACTGGTGGACTCTCTTGTTGTTGCACTGGTGGACTCTCTTGTTGTTGCACTGGTGGACTCTCTTGTTGTTGCACTGGTGGACTCTCTTGTTGTTGCACTGGTGGACTCTCTTGTTGTTGCACTGGTGGACTCTCTTGTTGTTGCACTGGTGGACTCTCTTGTCGTTGCACTGGTGGACTATCTTGTTGTTGCACTGGTTGACCCCTTAGTTGCCGTGCTTGTGGACCAACTTGTTGCTTTACTGGTTGACCCCTTTGTTGCCCTGCTTGTGGACCAACTTGTAGCTGCTGTGGTGGAATCGCTTGTCGTTGCACTGGTTGACCCCTTCGTAGCCCTGCTTGTTGACCAATCTGTTGCTGCACTGGTTGACCTCTGTGTTGGCTTGCCCCTTGATCCACCTGAGGACCTCGAAGTTGCTCCTCTCCTGAATCCAGCTGAGGACCTCGAAGTTGCTCCTCTCCTGGATCCACCTGAGGACCTCTAAGTCGCTCCTCTCCTGGATCCACCTGAGGACCTCGAAGTCGCTCCTCTCCTGGATCAACTTGCAGACCCTCTAGTTGCTCCACTTGTTGACCCTCTTGTTGATCAGTTGGTTTTTGAATATTCCACCAGACGTCTGAAGCTGTTGCTCCATCATTGAGCTTGTCAAGGTAAAGTTTGCTGATGGTCTTAGCTTTTTCTTCAATAATTCCTGACAGTTCTCTTTTCAAAAGTTTCCTCACTTCCTCTCCCACTAGAGCTTCACAAACCTTTTCACAGTCAGGCTTCAGGCCACGTTCCTTACTTCTGTCATGGAGGTTGATGTAGTCACAAATGAACCAAATAACAACAAGTAAACAGATAGCATAGAGGCCATAGGTCTAGAAGAAAAGCACAAAGGTTTAAGATGGTTAATAACAAATTGATGTAACATTCAGCTAGAAAATGTTTCACTTCCAGTGAAGCACCACTTTAACTCAATGCTCCAACTACAGATCGAAATATAGATACAACACAACTTGTGTTCCATTTAAAGACAGTTTAAATATCTTAATCCTGCATGTTACTCCCCGTCCTCACCCTGTTTCCTGCTTTATCCGCTGTTCTGTCCTCTCTGAATAAAGACATAAACAGACCAAAAATATGTCCTGTTACTTACAAGTGAATCAGCCTTATAATCAGCCTTAGTTCGTTCCTCCTCATAGGTCAGATTGTTCCTACAGGGTAGTCCAGTTTCATTGGCGTTCAGGTTGGTTATCAGACACAGGTACCAGTCTCCATCAAACAGAACAGCGGTGAACCACACAACACCCAGACAGATGTAGTTTATGATCCTTTTCCAAACACAGTCACAGAAAACGTTTTGAAACTTACAACACCATAGAAAAGATATCTTCCTCTTGTGGATGGGCTCAGTGATGTTGACAAGCCAGACGAGAACCAGAGGAGGCAAAACGATGAACAGCACAGTAATCTGATGTACTCCTGGTTGGCATGAGCATTTGAAATCCATATCAAATATGTACTGCAGTATGAAGAAGACAGATACCAGCTGGAATATACTCAGCGCCTGAGCAAAAAAAGCTATAATCCCCTGAGGATCATGAGTTTGAAGAGGCATGGTGGCTGAAGAAATCAAAAATCCAAAGTACTGATTTCAAAAAAAGCTGCTTCGGTTCTTTCTCTGACTCTTGGAGAATGAAGCTCTGTCTTATCCTGGAGATTTTTATGCTTCACCCAGGAATTAAAAGTCAACTGAGTGCTGTTGTTATGAAACTCTGAGGATCAACCTTCAACATTTGCATGATGATAACAGTGGGCTGTCCTTGTTTTTTTTACCTGGAGGATATCGGTGATGAGATCAACAGATCATACCACGTTCTGAAGGTGAGGGGGCAGGTGGCAAGTACAGCCCTCACCTCAGAGCCCTCTTGAAATGGAAAAACCCTCTTTTGTTTCACTCAGTTCTCACTGTGAAGACCCCTCCAGAAACTGAATTATGAGTGAAGTTCCTTTCTTAAATAAAACAAAAAACATGTATGGACAAGTGTTTTCTAAGTGCCAGCCATTGCAGCTAATTTTCGTCTGTTTTTTTTTTTTGTCACAGATGGAGCATAACATCAGATTTTGTTTATGCTACAAATGGTACAATCCAATCACTTTTTGCAACTGCAGCACCTTTACGGGAAATGTGCATGAGGGCGCTGCATTTAGGTGCAGAGACAAAACCAACAAAACCAAATTGAACGTCTTCCAATTCCTCACAGCTATATTGTATAACCACTCAAAGCTTGTATGAACCCTGTCACATGCCAGCTTGAGGTTACTGACCTCTGTCTGTGGTTATGAGATGTGTCTGAGAGCGTTTTAGTTCCCATACATGTCAAGTTACCAACAGTAAAACCAGACATTACCAAACACTGAGCCCTTAATTTTCATACACTCTTTCTTAGATTTTAAAGTACCTTAAGGTAAACCAGAACAGTCATCATGGTCTTGGTCTGGAGAATCTAAAGTCAGGTCAGGATCATGGTTCAACTAATTCAACTTCTAACAATCCAGCTGAATTTATTTGCATTTCAATAAACAGTAAACTGGAGCTAACAGTCATTAAACAGAACAGACTGAGTCAGTACTTTTTTATTACTACGATTGTAAATGTAGCATCAAAACTAACTTCAGGTAAAGATTGGAATAAAAGTTCACACATTATACTTTGCCATTGAGATGTAACTTGACTAAAACACCATCATTGAGTTCAAGGATTGAAGTCACATTATGAAAAGTAACAAAAACATCTCATATTTGCCGTTTAGTAGAAAATTTATCACATGTTATAATTGATTTGATTTGATTTGATTCTGCACGGAAGATGAAGCTCTCCAAACAACCAGAGTGAGGAAACAGGATGTCAAAGTTTCACCTAGATGTGCAAAATGAAGAGCGGGGTCTTTTATATGCTGGACCAACTGAACCTTTATGTTATCCTTAGATAATATCACACTCATGGGAGCAAGTGAGGACAACCACCCCTCCCCTCAGTGCCATCATGTCTCCACATCCTCCATGTTTAGATCCTAACTCTCACAATGGCGGAAAGCTTCAAATTCCCATTGAGGTGTAAGTTCAAAGCTTGTTTTCGGTGATGGAATGACACAACAAGTGCAGACCTCTGACTCTAAATCAGATAACACCTTGAATGCTACGCAGCCATTCACTTCAATGGGGATGTGGTTTTTAAGTGCATTTGATAAATAAAAACAAACTGAATGAAAAATTCCCCTTTTTCATATGTTCGTGTCTCTGCAGTCAGATACAAACTTGAGAAACAAACAAAACCTACAGAAAACAACAGCTCATTTCTAGTCTTTGATATAAACTTATTTAGATCCTATTTTCAGTCGTTCAGCTTTGTGTACTTTTATTCCGATAAGATAAACTAATGAAACTACATGTCAACAACCATGTGGTACACACCTTAAAGGTAATATTTACTTATGGTGTTGTGTTAAAAGTGCTGCGAGGGGAAAAAAACACAGCACACTGTCTTTCCACTGAGACAGAACAAGTCTTTCAGACACTACAGTATGCACAGCAATATTTTGGAGGAACGGTGGATATTTAGGAGGAATGGAACAACCGGGCCTTTGACTTGAGCCACAGGAAGATTTTTGAGTTTTCTCTGGAGGTTTTATCTGCAACCATGGCTTCACTGGGACAAATCATCTTCTACAGGTGAAGTATTCAGGTTTGGATAAGTTTTATACTGACGGCAAATAAAAGATGAAAACATTTAGTCAAAGTTACAGATGTTAAAACCACTCATATGGTGATGAAATGTATTCATGAAAAAGCTTTTACACAATGATTTTTATCAAAAATCATTATGTTGAAATAAGTTAGGCTGTGATATGTTACAATACACTACATACCATATGTTTGTTATGATACTGGACAATATGGCACCATTTGGTACAGTTGGGTAGGGTCAAAATGATTGGATATGATACAAAAAGAAACAGTATATTGGTATGTGCCGAGATAAGATAAAATCTGATATGGGTACTATTTGATGCAGTACAATTCAATACAATATGAATCAGTATAAGATAATATGATAAGATGTGATACAGTACAGTACTATATGACAGCAGGAGATACAATACAGTAGGATATAGCACAGTAAGATAAGAAAAGGTACAATGCTGTATGATATGGTATGATATGGTCGGGTTGTGGTACAAGTTTGTGTGACAGAAAAATACAAAAGGCACAATACAAAAAGGTGCAATATGGTTCAATGTAGTATGGTACAATCAAGCAACAACCTCAGGTCTGTAAATATGAGACAATGCTAAAATCTGCTGGTCATAAAGTGTTGATGCTGGTTCTGGAAATATCAGAAGTCACCTGCACACCAAAACAAAAAAAGCCGTTTTCAGAGCAGAAATTAACATGTTTACAGCCTGGTACAATTTATGTCTCCTGTCTGAATCGCCAATTTTGCCAACAGCACAACTCATTAGTTAAGAAGATATTAAGATCCCAAGCTGACCCAATCAGAGGCTCAGCTACGCTCACGTGACTGACGGATGCTGAGCGCAGGGTTAGTGGCGGGCCCCATTTCCAAAATGGCCACGTCAGCTGTTTTGCTTCCAAACTTTGTTTCAGAAACAGACAGGTGACATTATTGAGACCACAACTATCTACTGTACCGTCTATGGGTACAGTACTGTAGGGTATGATATGGTGGGATATCATATGATACAGAGGGTATGATGGGAATTAAGGGATAAGTCTGGTACTATATGATATGATATGGTGCAATACAGTAGGCGGTAGGTTACGATATAATGTTTGAAACAATACACTTTATATGGTTTAATTCAGTGTGGTATGGTGGTGTACAGACAAACACTTTGTGAAACTGTACAGTATGATAGAAAGACAGTTTGATGATCATTGCATTGAAACATGCTCACTCATTCGAAGTGTCTGCAGCTAAAAGAGTTTCTTGCCTTGGTTTCTGTGAGTCAGCACCACGCCGACTTTCACAATCCCTCTTTGTATTTTCTGTTTGCACAGCATGATCATCCTCATCATCCTATTCTCAGGTCTCATCATCCTCCTCCTGGCCCTGGCTTTCTCAGGTGAGGTCTGTTTACCTTTATAAGAACCTGTTATCTGTGGTGATGGCTCTGCCGGGCCTGAGGGGAAACGTGGGCGTGTTCAGCATCTTGTGTTTGTCCAAACTAGAAAGCTGTTGACACTTGAGTTTGATGAGAAGTCGGGTCAAGTCATGGGGTTGAAAGCATGTTTGTGTTCGAAAGTGCAATTACACGTTGTTAAATAATGAGCAGAGCCAAGAAATTTCTATGGGAACTCTGTGTGGAAAGGTTTGAGGAAACTTGCATGTCTTTTTTTTTTACCAGCAGTTACCTCCAGCTAGTAAATGAAACCAATATAGAAGTGAATAAAAGGTATGCAGTACCACGAGTGTCCACTGGAGGCTAGGTCCAAAAGCAGAGGAAATCCAATTGGAGCTTATGTTAAAACCAGTTTTGATCTTGATAGTTTTTTTTGTTGATAATAGATATGATATTAGCGTCTAATGGCCTTGGAAGTGCTCTAAGTCATGTGTCCTCGTCCCACAGGCTCCAACTCCGAAGTGACGAGCACGAACACGTTGCCCATCGCTAACCTCGGAGAGGACGTCATCCTCAGCTGCACCCTGAACGTCAAGATTGAACTCGCCAAACTGAGAGAGGTATCGGTCATCTGGGAGAAGAAAGATGTGGAAGGACTCGTTCATCATTATGAGGCCGGTGCAGACGAGTTCATCGACCAGAACTCTCAGTTCAAAGGGAGGACGCAGGTGTTTCCAGAGGCTTTGGGCTCAGGTAACGCCTCCCTGCTGCTGAGGGACGTGAGGAAGAGCGACGCAGGAGAGTACATCTGTAGGATCACCTCGTCTGAGGGCAAAGGGACGGTCGACATCACGCTCAGGACAGCAGGTACGGTGGCCCGCCAGTCCTGCTTCCATGTGTTGAGAAAACTTGCGCAGGTAAAGTCTCTCCTGCAAGGAGCAGGGACAGAAGGCACTTCAACACTTCAGAGAGCTGATTTGCTCAATGATGGGTTGTTATTGATTCTCTTTGAAAACACAAACAAAGGTAAACAGGATGGATTTTATTAATGTTTTAAAAGGAACCCTGGCTACCAGAACTTATTTTCCTCAATGATCAGTGTTTTTACCAGCTACATAAGAACGATAATAAAATCTCTCAAAATATCTTAGTTTGTATAAAATTTGAAAAAATACTTTCACCTGTAGGCCGCCATTGTTGTTTACGCCGCAATAACGTCTGGGTAGTGACATCATATGGTTGCACCGGGCTGGATCTCATACAGGATCATATAAGTCCTGGAGCGGACTTCAGTGGTTTCCAGAGGAAGTTTTGTGGGTTTGTGTTGGAAAATAGTCGGCACAGCATTTGGCTTTAGTCTCCGTTTATAATGACCCACACCTGTCAGCTCTTTCATCAGCATGGGCCGGCTAAATGCAGCAAATGCTTCTGGGGAGAAGTGGCCAGAACATAGCCGCGGCTCCATGGGAAGTTGTTTACGCCCACAAGCCATTTCCCACAACTTCCTTCTTTTCTTGTCTTTTGGGAAGCTGTGCAGACTAACATCAGTCTCCTTGTTTCCTTTGGACTGAAAAGTGCACCCAAAAGCAGCCACATGTGGCATTATTATGTTTTTTTCCCTCCTCAAACCTCGTGACTTACGGCGACTAGTAGTGAGGAAACGGCCAAATCCAGATACTCGGCACCAAGCAACCAATCTACGTCATCAACCCAGAATGCATTGCGGCAGTAAAACAATGGCTACGCCCGAAGGATAGAAACTGTGTTTTAAGCTGTATTTTTTTTAAAGAAAAACCAATTCATTATGTCTTTTAACAACAAATTCTAGTTTGAGACAAACATTTAAGCATATTCATGCCTGTTAGTCCTTACAGTTGGGTTCCCTTTAAAATGTTCCTCCATACCTGGAAAGTTCTGGTCACTTTTGGCCATTTAAACCGTGCTGTACTTGAGCCAGTTTGGCCCACGGTCACATTCTACCAATATGAACCAGACTGAAGCATGATTGCCGACCATACACTGTATAATAAATGGGCGTAGTCTCTGTGACGTCACCTGTCTGTTTCTGAAACAGAGTTTTGAAGCAAAACAGCTGGAGTGGCAATATTAGAATGGGACGGCTAACGATTCTCTGAAGGTGTCACTAGACTAAAATTTCAAACTAGATATGGATACCCAAGAAGATGTTTGATACTCGATGCCATTTCTGAAAAATTAATAATTCTAAAAAAGGCATAAAATCATTTTTATCAGCAGGAAAAACAGAACCCAAGATAAATAATCAATGAAATGAAATAATTCACCAACCAGAAAATGAAAAAGCAAGACAATCACATTTTCACTTAGTGCAAGTAAATGCAAAATTGATAACCCAAATATGAATTTGCAAATTATTAAAAAAATCTAAACTGCAAAAGAACAAAAGTTGCTACAATCACAACATTTTTGGTTTTCTGGGGTACAAACAGTCAGATGAAACAACAATTTGAGAAATATTTTGAGGTATAAAAGTATTCAAGTAAACAACAATCAGTTAAAATGAACATCATACATTGAAATGCTGTATTCTCAGCTACTCTTTTTAGTATCATAGTATTGATCCCATGGCAAATTAGTATTGTATCCAGATATAGTGTTTGAGTATCGATACTTTTGACAACCCTACATGGCAACGTGAGTCATGTGAGCTGTGCTTCTGATTGGGTGAGGTTGCAATCTTCATATTTGCTAAACTGTGTCGTAAGAAAACAATTTAACCCCTGTACAGTGTGTACTTGTACTTGAAATATACTGCACCAGTTTGCCAGTGTGACTTTGCCCTAGGTGGAAACATCTCTCTCTCAGATTTTTCTATTTATGGATTCATGACTTCTACTCCCCACTTTTCTTTCCCAGCCTACACAACCCCAAAGTTTAAGTTCTCAAGCGGCGCCCTGGTTGCAGAGGCCAGCAGATGGTTCCCTAAACCAAATGTCACGTGGTTGGATGAGTCTGGAAACGTCCTTAAAGGAAGCACAAGCTTCAAACAAAACTCTGCAGGGATTTATAAAGTGGTCAGCACGCTGCAGCCGGTCAACATCAGCGATACTTACACCTATAAGATCGAGAACGAGCTGGTGAGCGCCGTGTCAAAGGCGACTGTTACAGGTAAGTCACATTTTAAAGTCACATTTTAAACACAAGCTCTGTTTATTTCCTTTTTATGTGAGTTCATGTGTTCTGACGTGTTTATTTTACAGACAACAACGTTTTTGGGAGGACGTACATCACCTTCAGCGCTGCATCATCTTTGTTGGCATCCATTTACCTGAGCACTCTGCTCTTCATCATCTTCATCTATCACCTGACTTAAATATACAAAAACTGTGTGTGTGTGTGTGTGTATGTGTGTGTGTGTGTGTGTGTGTGTGTGTGTGTGTGTGTGTGTGTGTGTACCTTGGGATTTAGATTTGACAGAATATATGAAAGCTTTTATATTTTTACATACATGAAAAAAGGAGACTTCTGTCACCATGAAAAACATTTAACTCTGTATTTCTATATCAGCTTTGTGCTTCATCACAGTGGTTCCCAAAGTGGGGGTCGGGACCCTTTGGGGGGACGCGAGACATTGATAGGGGGTCATGGAATGTGTCCCAAAATCGAAAACTATGAACAATTCATGAACATTTTTTCCATTTTTGTGTGAATAAAAGCAAAAATTGGGGTTAAAGATCATCTAAAATTATGCAAACAGAAAATGTTTTATCTGTTTTTCACATTTCTTTGTTCAAGTTTGATGCCGTGAACTCAGCAAAGTGCACATTAGTCGGTAAATTTTCTATCGATCAGTTAAATTAAGTATCCTCAGGAGGGTTTTGTTGGTTTTTGTCTGTTTTTGAATTGTCCCGTTAGTGTTGTACCACAGCAGGGGGTCACCAGTCCCTAACGCTGCTATTTTGGGGGTCACAGGCGGAAAAGTTGGGGAACCCCTGCTTTATCAGATTCAAAGTTTGTGTAATCTAGGATATAATTACTTTGTCTGGGCAAACGCATCATGGGAAAAGAAGGCAGACTCAAGAGATGGACTAACTTTCTCTCACTGACTGGCTGCAGTATCGATGAAAAACTGCGTCTCCCCCATTCATTTGAATAGGGCTGTGGTCCAACTTTGAAAAATAAATACATTTCAAAGAAATGTTTCTCACATCCATTTGCTGTGGTGACATGAAGATATTATTGGGCTACACTGTGTTCAAGTCCTCTTTTTTTCTGACACATTTTGTTTTCAGTAGTTATTAGATGTTAAAAACAAGGTTTTACGTCATGTTTTCCAATGATTAACAGTTGCTGTTTTTGCATAGTTCTTTCAGGAATTAACAGATTTGTAAAATTTTCCGAGGACAAGAATGAACTGTTACTTTATGTCAAGCTAAAAAAATTAAAAGGAAAAAATGGTTTTGGTTAAATTTCTTTTGCCCACGTTAAGTCAAAATCAGTCAAAATTAAGAGATAGGTTGAGACTTAATATAAAAATGTGGAATTTTGATATAAGAAGTTGAAATTTGGACCTTTTTATTCACTAATTTGACTTTTTATCTCAATTTGCAACTTTATATGGGAATTGTGAGATTAAAAGTCATGTTTTTCTTATGTTTTGTGCATGTAGGCTCCCCTTGAAAATGAGATGCCGCATCTCAAGGTGCTATTATTCAATTCACATTACAAATTCACAGTTTACATTGAAAGAATTGAATTCACATTCACATTGAAATTACGAGACAAAAAATTAAAATTTCAGATAAGAATTCAAAATTTGAAGATAACATCAAAATTTTTGAATAATAAGACAGAATCATGAAAAAAATCAACATTTTGAGACAATACAAATAGGAAAAAAAAGTCAGAATTTTGAGATGAAAATTCAAAATTCTGACTTTTTAATCTAATTTATTTGGCTTTTTTCCTCAAAATTTTAACTAAGTGTGGGCAAATTTTCAGCAATTCCACTTTTTCTTTTTTTCTTTTTTAACTTTAAACTGGCAGAAATGGACTTGGGAAACATTTGGGTTTGGCCAATTGGATCCATAAATATGTGACATATTGTTTTTATCTCTTATTATCACATAAAAGATTTTCCTCCTGTCCCCTGTTAAATTCCTGGTTATCTTCCTGCCAGTAGATGGAGGCAGTCAGAGTCCTGAGAAGTCTTTAGACCACCCCCAAAAGTCAGCTAGAAAATCCTATTGGTCTGTGGGTGAGTGAGGTGTCGAATGTCCCACAGTGCTTTGAACGCAGCACATACTTTCCCGAAGAAAAAGTGGAACTTTAACTCCTCAAGTTTGACATCTTTTTTAAGTGTATTAATGATATTTTCTGCATCTTTAAGTAGGAAAATGATGTTGTAGTTTTTCAGGAGAGGCTTGGATTCAGGAAAGAGGTTTGAGGAAAGTTTGTGGGATTCATTGGTTGAGTAAAAACAGCACAAAGTGAAAATGTCTCAGTCAGAAAAAGCAGAAAATGGAGAACAGAAGTGTTTATCTGTGGAGAAGGACTCACATGGAGCTGCAGTGAACCCTAAAGCGGTGTGTAATGTGTGTAAACGCCTGTACCGGGACCCGAAGCTCCTGCCCTGCCTGCACAGCTTCTGCTCGGACTGCATCAGTCAGCTGGAG
Source organism: Thalassoma bifasciatum (assembly GCA_008086565.1). Taxonomy (NCBI): domain Eukaryota; kingdom Metazoa; phylum Chordata; class Actinopteri; order Labriformes; family Labridae; genus Thalassoma; species Thalassoma bifasciatum. The sequence continues at coordinate 43,934 of RPOG01003478.1, forward strand.
CCTTTTTCTGTCTCTGCGCCCAGAGACTCTGCAGAGATCCGGGCTCAGGGTCTGAAGGAGCGGGGCAGACCCGTCACTGTCACGGTTCTCTGCCCGGACTGTGACTCTGAGGTGGACCTGCCTCTGTCCGGACCTCAGGGGCTCAGCACAGACCACCTGGCTCTGGATGAAGTCTTCCTGGAGACCCTGGTGACCGACGGCCCGCTGGGATGCGACTTATGCGGGGAAGGAGGCGCCGAGAGCCGCTGTGAGGTTTGCAGCGTCAACCTGTGTGAGTTCTGCTGCCAGGCTCACAGGTAAACACTCACCTGTCTGACTTCATCTCTTCTACTTTACCTGCAAGGTCTTTAGAGTCAAGACTTTTTTTTTTTACATTTGTCCCATACATGAGAGTTTACAATATTTGATAAATTACACATATTTAAACATTGAAACTCTGCATGACTGGAAAGGAGCAGCTGGAAGAACAATGTTCTTATTTATTGCTGCCTCTATTCTGATCACAAAACTTCAAAATGTTTCGCCACCATCACCTCCTCCACCTATATTCATTGGACACACTACAAAGACAAGACATTTATTGTTCAAACTGATAAACTTTATTGTTCATTTGCAAATATTCACTCATTTTGAATTTGATGCCTGCAACATGTTATTAAAAAACTGTGACAGGTTCATGCTTCCTCTGTGTTTCATCACTTTTCCTTTAACAACACTGGTTCAGTGTTTGTGAACTGAGGAAACTAATAGTTGAAGCTTTGGAGCTGGAATTCTTTCACATTCTTGTTGATGAACAACTTCAGTTGCTCAACAGTCCCAAAGTCTCTGTTGTTGTATTTTGTTCTTCATAATGTTCCACACATTTTCAGTGGGAGTCAGGTCTGGACTGCAGGCAGGTCAGTCTAGTAGCTGCACTCTTCTACTACAGAGCCACGCTGTTGTAACAGGAGCAGAGTGTGTCTTGGTGGAACTCAAGTTTCAAGATTGTCAAGATTGGAACAAACAAACAAAAAGCAAAAGTACAAACAACAACCAAAAAAATAAATAAATAAACCAAATAAACATAAGTAAAGAACAATGCGTCAAATTAAATTTCAAGATCATAACTTAAGAAATGTCTCTCTTTATATATTTTTTTAAATTGAAAAATATTTCTGCATCCCTTCAAGTCATCCTGCTGAGAATTCCATAATTTAACACCAACAACTGAAATACACATTTGTTTCAATGTTGTCCGAGCAAATTGATGCCTAAAATTAAATCTCCTTCTATGATTTTCATCATATGCAGCAAACTCAAAAAACTTCTGAATACCTTCGGGTAGTCATTTATTTTCAGCTTTAAACATAGCTAATAGTGTCTGTAATTCGATAATTCCTGGAAGTTTTAATAATCGTGACGTAGAAAATAAACTATTTGTATGCTCTCTGAATTTAACTTTGTGAATAAATCTCACTGCTTTTTTCTGTAACAGAAAAATTGGCTCAATGTTACTTTTATACCCGTTTCCCCACACCTCAATGCAGTAGGTCAAATATGGCAGCACCAGTGCGCAATACAACATTCTCATGGTATTACAATCAAGGATGTACTTACTTGAATTAATTTCAAATAATTTAAAAAGAAAAAAGTTTTTAAATGAAGAAAAGCTTGTGGGTTAAGATAAAACATCCAAGGCAGTGGCGTGCACAGACTTTTCGAGGGACCTGGGCAAAGAATAATTTAAAGTTTTTGCCAACCAGGAGGTAGATCTGTCATGATAACAAATTTTGCTGGATGATAAAATGTCCCAGAAATTATTGCGATAAACGACACTATTGCCATTTTGATACCATTTTCAACTAATATAATAATAATAATGGCATAATAGTGCAAGTACACCCTGTGAAAGATCAATAACCTTTTATTTTCCAAGAATATTTAATTTAACACAACCAAAAATGATCATTAAAATGGACTGTCAGCCTCTCTTAACAAAAAATGCACTATAATAAAAACCACAAACACAAAACTGAAACAATAAATAAAGTAGAAAGTCTCTTTAAATAAAATTGCACTTTGATATATATTACATATTGGGTTCAGACATTAAGATATTTAACAGGCAAAACTGTCAATCCAGTCAGGACCTTTGTAAACAAAAAATGCACTTGAATAAAAACCACACAAAACCAAAAGCAAAATATTAAATAGACTTTGTTGCTGATAAGAAAAAAAACTCACAGCGATACAGCAGTTAAGTCATTAACCAGTGTCATTGGTGAACAAAAAACTTATTGAGCCTGACAAAGTTATTGAGCTCATTTTTAGTTATCGTGCAATTAATTGATTTATTGATTAGTACAACAGGCCTACCAGGAAGGCACATAATCATGCATTTTGGCTCTCAAAGAGGCAAATAAACACATGTTTTGGCACCCAAGAGACAACTTTAGAGCCTTTTTTTTGCTACAGAGATGACACTTAAAAATGAGATTTTGCTACCAAAAGGGCAATAAAGCATGTGTTATGGCTCCTTTAACTTTTGGCTCCCTAGAGACCACTTCAGCATCCATTTTTACTACCAAGAGGGCTCTTCAGCTTGTGTTATGGCTCCCCAGAGAGCACTGAAGCATGTTTTGGCTCCCAGAAGAGCAATTTAGGCTGCGTAATGGCTCTATTGGTTTTGGCCCATGAGAAGGCACTTTTGCATGTTTTTTGGCTCCCAAGAAAGCAATTAAGTCAATGTCATGGCTCCCATGCTCATTGGCGCCCAGGGCACTTTAGAGACAATTTTTGCTTTTAAAAGGGCACTCTCGTTTGTGTTGTGGCTCCCTAGAGGGCAATTAAGCATTTGTTTTGGCTCCCATGTGTCTGGCCCCCAAGAGGGCACTTAAACAGGTTATTTTGGCTCCCATGAAGCAACTTAGTGTGTTATGGCTACTTTGCATTTTGGCTGACGTGACGGCACTTTAGTGCATGTTTTCACTCCCAATCGACTGCTTTGGTGCATGTTTTTCACAAATTTTGGTCATGAGTCTGTTTTTACCAGCCAGTGGGGCAGTTTAGTGCATATTTTGGCTACCAATAGTGCACTTCAGCATACATTTTGGCTCCTAAGCAGGCGCTTCAGAGTGTTTTTCAGCAGTTGGGCTATGGAGTGAGGTGACCCCCTCAAAGTGGCAAACCACTGACCCCAGGACTAAATTTAGCCCCTTGTTCCTGCTGTTGAAAAGCACAGAATTCTTCAAAAGTTCCTAGGAAAGGTGTCTGCATCTTCACTTTTGATTTCTAACTGTGACCTGGTTATTATTTCAGGCGTCAGAAGCGAACATCCTCTCACTCCATTCAGCGTCTGGAGGAGCTGAAGTCTCGTGGTCGTCTTTGCCGCCCGGTTCTCTGCTCCCTCCACCCGGGTCAGGAGCTCCGGCTTTTCTGTCAGCCCTGCGACCTGCCTGTCTGCCTGGAGTGTGCGGCCACGCTGCACCGCGACCACCGCTGCTGCCCCACCGGCAATGTCATTGATCGCCACGGAGATCGCATCAGAGAGTTGGTTACAGTGCGGCTGCGACCGCGTCTGGAGCGTCTGAAGGTCTCACTGCAGAAGGTGCCAAGACAACGGGATCAAACAATGACCTGTCGCCATGACATCGTCTGTGTTCTCTAAAACTTATTCCTCTCCACACTCTGTTTAAGGTGGACGTTTCCCAGGAGGCTTTGCAGGTACGGGTGGACGCAGCAGCCAATGAAGTACGAGCGTTTGCACGAGCTTATGCCAGCGCTGTGGAGGCTCACTGTCTGTCTCTGCTGCGCCGCCTGGAGGAGCTCCGCGTCCAACGCAGGTCTGAAAAAAAAACAGCAACAGCATCACAGGGACAAAAAAAACCTCTTCTTTCTTTCTTTGTGTTTAATTCTTCTTATTCTGCTGCGTATTTCCAGGAACCAGCTCCACCTCCAGAGGGCGCAGCTGCAGCAGGCCCTGCTGGACGTCAGCGGCAGCGTGGAGTTTGCAGAGAGACTCTTACACTTGGGCTCGGATGCTGAGATCCTGAGCGCCAAAGGTGTGACCCTGAGGAGGCTGACCAGCCTGGCGGAGAGCAGCTACGACCCTCACCCATCAGCCGTCGCCCCCGATGATGGCAGCAGCATCAGCTTTCTGCCCAGGGAGCCTGCGGGGGAGGTGGAGGGCTACCCGGTGGTCGGGGTGATCAACTCTAAGACGGTGGACGTCAGCAAATGCACCATCGAAGGGGAAGGTAAAGCAATCATCATGTAAGATGATCTCCAGCTTTATGAGAGTGAGAGGTCAAAATTCCTCAGCGTTGCCTCTTTTGAAAGATTCAAGTCTCTAGTTTCAGAAAATGTCATGTTTTTATATGTGGCTGAAGTCCACATCAAGCTTAATGTAGTTGAAACACTTTTTCCCCCTCTTCGTTTTTTTATAACCGTTTTTGAAAGTCAATGACTTCAAGTTGCTTCATGCCAGACATAAGACATTCACCACATCACTTCTACACCTTGTCATCCACAACTGCGTGAAATTTGAGCTTTCCAGGTAAAACCTTGTAGGAGTTAGAGAGTTTTTAGTCTCAGGTGACCAAACACCAGATAGAGTTGAATTCACTGTCCACGCTCTTGAAGACTCAGTGCAAACAAAACCAGCTTCCTCAGTTCTCAGTGTCCTGTTGTAGGTCTTGTGGGCGATAAATAGGTCTCATCAGTGATCTAAATGGCTACAGCTGGCTTTGTGCAAAGGGGAAGACAATTGGTAAAGTGTTAGGGTGATTGACATGACAGTGCGCCAAGGAACGAACTTCTTCTAGAGCTATTACGAAAGACCGCCAAGTGCGCGATTGGTCAGTCAAGCAGGGAGCGCTTGTTGTCTATCACAAGCTGTCCTGGGATGAAAACTCAACAGAAAACACTGCTGGAACCCTGTTGAAAACAAACACTTGCAGCTTTGTCAGATTGACATTGAGGAGGAAATGCTCTAAGACTGTGAAGCTGCTGTTATTGATGAGAACGGACACGACAGACAGACAAACAACGGACTTTACAGGAGAAATTTCACCACTTGGAATAATTTGATGAAACAACACTTTTGATATGTTTGAACTCTGGATTCCTCTGGTGGAAAGGAGAGTAAATATAAAAAAACTTAGTGACTGAAATGTAAAGAGTCTAAGCTTTCTAATGCACTTTAACATCCTGATATTTGACAGTTACGTTCCTTTTTACCTCTGTTCAGAAGGTTAAAGGGACCAGGTGTAAAGAAAAATCTCCTGCAGCAGATAAAGACTGTTGTTACTCTCTGCTTTGGATCAAAGGCACAAATTCCTGCAAGACCAGAGGAATGTGGAGGTGACTGAGCAGGCCTGGAGGCGGTGTTCCTCACTGCTCACTCAGGGGGATGTTTACACCTCTGCAAACACACACACACACACACACACACATACACACAAAGAGAGAGAGGCTGAAACAAGAGGAAGAAGGAAGAAGAAAAGACTTAAGGGTTTAATGAAGAGAAAGCACAACGGAGTATTAGGGCCACATTGAGAATTTTTTTCTTCTTCATATTTTACTATGAGATTAATGTCAAAATTAATTATTTTACTATGAGAGTAAAGTTGAAATATGATCAAGGACAGTCTACGAGGAGGAAATGAGGACCACAAAGCATTTCGTCACATTTTACTTAAACTTGGGTTTTACAAACAAGGAGATACTTCAACTTTTAGCACATCAGCACTCTCGTCCTAGTTTCATTCTTCTTTTTCTTCTTCTGATTTGATTCTGATTTGATAATTTCCTTACATACTTCCAATACCACTTTATTTAGACTTTATTCATGTAGTAAAATTATTAATTTTGACTTTTTTCTGGTAGTAAAATTATTAATTTTGATTTCATTCTTGTAGTAGAATAATTAAATTTGACTCTAATCTTGTGGTGAAATAATAAATTTCAACTCCATTCTCGTAGTGAAATTATTATAGCTTAATTCTTGTAGTGAAATAATTAATTTTGACTTTATTCTTGTTGTAAAATAATTAATTTCAATTTTATTCTCGTAGTAAAATAATTAATTTCGACTCTTTTCTCAGAGTAAAATAATTATAACTTAATTCTTGTAGTAAAATAATTAATTTTGACATTATTCTCAAAGTAAAATTATTGATGTTGACTTCAATCTCGTAGTAAAATAATTTATTTCAACTTTATTTTTGTAGCAAAATATAATTTTGACTTTATTCTTGTAGTAAAGTAATTATTTTTGACTTCATTCTCATTGTAAAATAATTAAATTCGACTTAATTCTTGTTGTTAAATGGTTAATTTCAACCTCAATCTTGTTGAAAAATAATTAAATTCGACTTTAATCTTGTAGTAAAATAATTCAATTCAATTTTTTCCAGTAGTAAAATAACTAAATTTGACTTTAATCTTGTAGTAAAACATGAAGCAAAAAAAATCTTAATGTGGCCCTAACACTCTGTTGTAATAAAGAAACATTAATATCAGATAGATTTTTAAGAGTTTTAACTGATCAGAGTCAAGTATGCGACGCAGACGGATAATAATATGAAACTACTCTCTATAAATATCTTACACACACACACACACACTCACAGAGCCTAAGAGATTTGTAGCAGCTTCTGTCAGCTTTGAGTTGTTTACCTGTGCGGGAAATGGAAAACCACAGCAAATACGAGCTTTGGGAGTGTATTGTTGTCGTGTTTGCCTAAAGTCTCGTCTTGGCTTTGAGTCAAGTGTTTGTCTCAGGGTTTGTTTGAGTCTGTTTTATACCGAGTACATTTTATTTCTTTAGGGCCACACAAATCTCTCTGCCGAGCTGTGAACTCTCCATTCATGCTCGACGACTGTGTGTGTGTGTGTGTGTGTGTGTGTGTGTGTGTGTGTGTGTGTGTGTGTGTGTGTGTGTGTTTGTAGCTTCTCTTTTTAAGAAAGATTGTGGTGTGTAAACTCAGAAGTGTCACTACTTGAGTTAAACCCTGAAAGTTCGTCCTTCTCATGAGTGAGTCAGTTCAAGGCGGCAGATAAAGATTTGTGTGTTATGTTTATCAAAGATTAGCCCGTGTTTCAGTGTGTGTGAGTGTGTGTGTGTGTGTGATGAGTGAGTGTTTGCAGTGGACTGTAACAGCTGTGTGTGATGGGAGCAGCTGCTGCTCAGGTGTACACACACACACACACACATAAATCCTGAGATAATTCACACCTATTAGAGCAGCAGAGACTCATAACAGAGCAGAGGAGGAAATAATTGTCATTATTGCAACATCAGGAGGATTAATAACTCTTTTTTTGTGATGTCAAAGTTGAAATTAAAGGTAATGAGCAGGTAGCGAATATTAGATTAATGAACTTTCAGGGCTTTAGGGAATTATGATGCACATTTTTCCACCTTCATTTGACTTTTAATGACTGTAATGATGTGATTAAAATATGGAAAATCATCCTTACTTCTTATTTTACGGAAGCCCGAAGAGGTCACTATAAATATATTACATTTTCTCAGTTTCCTGGAGATAACAAGTTACTTCTTTAGTTATCTCAAGCAAATCTTGTTAAGCAAGAAAATGAAGTTGTTGATCTTCTTTTCTGGAGAAACTGTCCCTTAATACAGTGTTTCCCTTTTTCAACTCAGGGCCAAATTTAAGTCTCAAAATTTTTTCTCTGACCTGATAAATACGGAGGCTTTATTATGCCTTCATGGAGCTTTTTTATTTTTATTTTTTCGTTCAAGATTGAACATAAAGGACTGAACTGGATACAGGAAAAACATGTCGGAAGCTCCATTATCACTAACAGTTGTACAGTTTTCAAGGATTTTCCCACTTAATACTTGAAGGAAAATCAAAGCAAAATAATGAAAAAGAATATTTGAACATTTATAAATATTATTTTCAAGGTAACTGAGTTTTAACATTTAAAAAATGATTCTTTTATGCTTACATATAATTATAATTCCCACCTCTATGACGCCTATTTCTATGTTCCTTTGTGCTTTTGCTACTTTTTCAAGATAAATTATTCCCTTATGTTAAGAGAACAGGTTTTATTTTCTCAATATCATAAGAAAAATAAGTCGGGATCTCAGGAGAACGACAAAAATTTACTGCCGCTGCAATGATTAAACCACATTATCGATTACATCAACTGTAAGAATTTGTCAAGGCAGGATTTGAAGCATGATGTGTCACATTATTGGTTTTGTTATTGGTAAAGTTAAATACTAACCAGTAAAAACTCATACATGCATTTCACTACAGGAAGTGGTGGGGGCAGTATTGTTCCCAGTGTTGACTTTATTTACAGAAACAAAGAAGTTTGCATGAATTACAGCGGAGAGAACAGAGGATACACTAAAAAGAATAAGACGACTCAGCGCTTCCAAAGTTTAGGAACATTTTATGTAAAAATGTAAAAAAATTGGTGAAACTTATTACAATGTAAAATGCACAAAAATGCCTGAAATGTGCATGTGCATGCTGAAGCAGGTGAGTTAAAACAAGAATCCAAAATATCATGCAAAATAATTTCATATAAGATATATAAAAAACAAAGAAATGAGTTGTCGCAGCTTAAATTTTTTTTTCATTTCCACAAGTAAATAGAGAAAATATGACCCTTTAGAGCCTCCGTACAATTGCAGCATCAAAAGAATCCAAGTGTCTTCTCCTTTGTGTCTTTTTATGTGTTTTGTGTTTTGGACTCTGAATTCATCCGTGACCTCTGACCTTTTGTCACAGGTGTGCAGAGGGGCAGGGAGGGGCAGCCGGGTCACTTCACCCTGGTGTGCAGAGACTCTGCGGGGGAACAGGTGGCCCGAGGAGGAGAAAACGTCCTGGTCAGCATCGTTCACACGGAGAGGAAGAACAGGTGAGTGTGTGGATCTTTTCATTCAGACGAGCCTGACTTTATTTTTGCTGAGTCATCCTGAAACAAAGAACCATGTGGCTCCTCATGAGATCAGCGCTGACAGATGAGCAGCGTGAAAAAGCCGCTCCAAGAAATGAGCTGATTAAAGATCCGATATTAATAATTAACAATCTGAACACCAGTTTCTTTGCAGTGACAGCGACAAACTTAATTGTGAATGTTCGACTTCATGGTTTGTTTTGTTTCCCCTCAGCTCAATAGAGACGACGGTGGTCGACAACAAAGATGGATCATACAGAGTTTCATACACACCTGAGGAGGCGGGAGTTTTTTCAGCGTGGGTTTGTGTCAAAGCCCAACACGTGAAGGTACAAAAACCATTAAATTCTGTTAAAAAGACAAGTTTATTGAGATTTTAATCCTCTGAAAGTTGTCAACCAGGAAGTTTTTCTGCAGTGGTTTCCAACCTTTTCCACTTTTAAGACTCAAACATTTTCAAATGTCCAAACCAAAACCTGAAAAAAAGGCATAATCAAGAGATTTTCAAGTTTCCAAGAGTACCTGAATGCACCATAAGTGACGTGAACCACATCCTATATAAAAGTGGAAAAGAAGAGAGAGTTTTGTCAACATAACCTTTATTTGCATGTCCTCTTTTTTTCAATTCTTTATTGAGAGGATGAGCCATTTACAGACAGTTATTCATGAAATTACAAAAGGTATAAAAGTTTTGACAGTCTTTTGACCTTTTCCTCCTTAACATCCTCGTTTTTCTTTTAATTTTCAAACTAGCGTTATCTTAACACTCGATCACTATTCACAGTTTGTGAGAGGGATGTGCCAATATCGTCGTTTCCCTTAATATGTAGGCGTCATAATACTTTTGTTTTGTATCATGTTTTTTCTCTATTTCTTGAGTATAAATTATATTTATTTCGTCCTTTAATCTTAAAAAAAGATTAAGGTTGGGTTCATTTCGCATGTCCTCTTTAAAAATGTACAGAAAATAAATTGTTTGCTCGAGTTAAATTCTGTAAAAACAAAATATTCTACATTTTTTTCCGCTTTCATAAAGCCCTAATTGATGGATATGCACTGTGTATTTACACTTTAAAGATGCTTTGAATCTATAGAGGAGCAGGACTTCACTTTGTAGACAAAATTTCTAAATTGCTATTTCTAATGACTATTTTAAGTCTTTATTATTACAGTAATAATGATAATGGTAGGGGTAATGATAATAAAAATTATAATGATAATTGTTGCTGTCGTAATTATTGTTATTATCATTATAATTATTACTATGTCGTATTTGTTTTTTGTTTTTCTTCTTATCTACTTTATTCTATTTTATTGTTGCATCTTTTGCACTTGGAATGTTTGTGAGCTGCTGTGACGTTGAAATTTCCCCCATGGAGGATCAATAAAGACTTTTCTATTCTATTCTATTCTAAAAAATTGACCACAGTGAGTAAAAATTTGGCCGAAGCAAATTAATAAATGACTAAAATAACCGACCAGAAACTGCTTGGTATCCCTTTGGTCACAATCCTATGAAATGTGACTAAGTTTTTATATTTAAAACAGAATTCTGTATGTTTTTAAATTGATGTAATTACATCCACACACACATAAAAAATGTACCATTTTGGAAATGATTTGACGGACCACTTGCAATACCTCCACGGCCCACCAGGGGGTGCCACCCACAGGTTGGGAATCACTGGGTTAGAGAATGAAAGTTTTCAGCTCTGAAGCTTTTAAATATTGACACTCAGAGTCTTTTTTTATTTAAGTTGTTGTGGTGTTTTGTTGTTGCAGGGTTCACCGTTCACGCTGACTGTGAAGAGGAAGCTGAGGCAGCACAGCGGGACGTTTCACTGCTGCTCCTTCTGCTCCAGCGGAGGCTCCAAGGAGGCTCGATGTGGCTGCCCAGGAACCATGCCAGGTACACGGAGGAAATCCCCCTGAGATCTCTCTCATATTTGATGTTTCTGCAGGGTTGGGTTGTTGTAATGTAAATAAAAACTCTGCTTCAAAGACTTCTCCCTGATGTCTCTCTCTCTCGTTCTCTCTGTCTGCAGGAGGATTTAAAGGCTGCGGTCACAGTCATAAAGGACACCCAGGAAAACCCCACTGGTCGTGTTGTGGCAGCACCGTGGAGCAGTCTGAGTGTTTGCCTCAGAGCGTGTTGGCCGCCGTTTCTCCTCGCGGTCACCTGCGGACGGTGGAGCTGTGAGACGACACAAACGGGCGACACCTGTGAGGATGATGCAACTTAATGACTGATGGCAGCAACAGGAAGGTAAGAGCCGAGGAGGAGGAGGAGGAGAGAAAAGGTTTCTGGTGTAAGTCTGAGTCAGGCTTGAAAAGGTCAAAGAAGGAAACTGAGGAAACATCAGAGTCTGTGTCAGACTTTAACTCAGACTGAAAATCAGGAACAAAACAAGCATCAACCTGCAGAACCTGAGCGTGAAAGTGCCAACGCTGAAGTGTCTTAAAGCTGCAGTGTGCCTAAAGGTCAACAGGGGGCGACTCCAGAGCTGCAAAAGAAATCTGATCGGATGGGCACAGCTGTGATAATAAGACATTTTTGTTAAAATTCGTTACCTTTGGCCATAATTACTGCCTTGTTGGTGCCACAGTTACAGTAAAGCATGAGCTAATCTGAAACCACGGTGCGAAGAAAAGAAGCCAACATGGAGACTCAAAAACTGCAGTTCTTTAAGTGTCGCTAAAATCTTCCTTTATCAATTTTGTTTGCGAATATTTGGTGGAAAATGTTTGATAAAATTAACCACCAGCAAAGGAAAACGACCACTGTAAAAAAATTATTGGAGGAAATTCTAAAAAGAAAAAAAGAAAATTCTGACCTTTTTACTTTTGAAATTCTGACTTTAAAATCTGAAAATTAGGGATTAACTCAGCATTTTAAGATTAAATTCAAAATTTGGTAACACTTTAGATTAGGGAACACATATTCACCATTAACTAGGTGCTTATTAACATCCATATAAGTTGCTAATTAGTATTTATTAAGCAGGCATTAACCCCTTATTCTACCTCAATTGCGCCATGAATTCAGACTTTTCCGTATATTAACTCCTAATTATTACTTATTGGCTATAAATTAATGAATATGTGTTCCCTAATCTAAAGTGTTACCCAAAATCCTTTTCTCTTATCCCCAGAATTATGCAAAAACAGTCAGAATTCTGAATAAATCCAACACATTTTTGTCCGTTTGTTTATATTTCCTTTCTATTTCCTTCTAGAAACATCTTTTTTCCATTGACCTGAATCCTCTTGTGTTCTTTAGAACAATATTTATACTGAAACTTTGGACAATTGTTACTTTTAATCTGCACTGATTATCAAAGTCCTTAAGTCCTTATCAAAGTCAATATATGATATGTTTCAATATGATTATAAAACGGGAACTTACTTTTTGTTTTTATTGAATAACTACTGAAGTGTTTATGATATTTCACCACAAATTGCCAAATAATAAAAAAAAGAAACATATGTATCATAGAGGTTATTTTATAAATCCTAAATGAGGTTTCTTTTTAAAGAAACACATAAAAAGAAAAGGAAATTTCATGCATGAAGTGACACTGAGCTGAAACACTGGATTAATCTTCTTCCTCTGAATGATCATGGTCCTGTTTGATCGTTTTTGTTTGTTTTTTGTTATCTGCATGTGAAAAGGACAAACATTAGTCCTGAGTGTATGTGTTTTCTCTTCCTCAAACTGTGAAAAAAACACTGCAAATACTTGACACAAGATTTTTTTTTCTGTGGTCCAAGACGTCCTGAATAATTTCTCTAACACTGTAAAAGTTCTGCTGCTGTTTACATTTGAGTAAAACTGTTTTCTGTTCACTTATTAAACTTTTACAATCACAATAAACTCATTTACACAGCTTTTCTGGGACCGTGTGGGTTTGATCGGTGACTCTTTCTGATTTTTATCCAGTTTTGTTTTTGTTTTTTTTAATCACTAAGCGTGTCACTCCTTCTTTAAACCACCAGGGGGCAGCAAAGAGCTTCTTCATCTCTGCTCATGTCATCTCTTTAACTTTGAGTTCTTGTCTCTACAAATCATTCTCAATCAGCGTTCTCAAACTGGTCTTTTTTCCTCAGAGCGACTCCTGATGAATTCTGCATTATCATGGAAAAAAAAAATGTCTTAAGCTGTTTAAGATTCTCTGAATGAAAGTTTGATGAACTGTTCTATTAAAAGGCAGCACAGGAGAAGTTAAATCAGCAGAGTCAGCGATGGTGACGTTAATCAAACACGGTGATTGTACAGCTTCAGAAAATTAGAAAGAAGTGATTAACAGACGTTTGACTTTCAGCTGAAGACTGAAGGTCACTGTTGGACACACACACACACCTTTCAGGACAGAGACACACACACCTGAGACATGATGAGTCTCCACATGTCAGGATGCTCAGCTCAGGGAGAAAGACTAATGTTCGACTTCATAAACCTCCCTCACTCACTGTTGAACCCTCCACTAATGCAGCTTGTAATTGAAGGAACCAACGATCACGACACAATAGTGTCTCACAGGCTCCAGACGTCTTTTCTTGTGTTTAATCTTTTCACCTTTGGGGCTTTTTAATGTTTTCATGGTTTGCCTTGTACGTGTGTCTGCAGAGAGTTAGAGAAAGTTCAGCTGCAGCGAAGCTCAAATGTGGATTACATCATCTCATCAGGGAGGAATAAGGAGGGAGAGAAAGAACATGACGCACACGAGAAAAATAAAGAAATGAAACTGTTACTTTCATCGTCTTACAGGAGAAGATTAAAGCCACTGATTAGAAAAAATAATTGAGGTCCAATTTAGTCTAATCAAGTCCGACCTGTGACCTGTCACCCCCCACGATTGCAGTGTTTCCCGCATAAATCCCCCCTCCAAAATCTTTTAAAAAAAGATAAGAATTCAAAGATTGGAGTCAGAGTTTTGAGTTTTAGGGATTCTAAGTTTAAAGTCAAAATTCTGTGATGAAATTTAGAATTCTGAGTTTAATATTAAAGTCACGATTCTGAGATAAGAATCAGAATTTTTGAGTTTTAGGTCACAATTATGAGATTTAAGTAAGAAATTAAAGTTTAAAGTATTCTGAGGCAATAAAATTCTGAGATTTAAAGTTGGAAAACAGAGATAAAAGTCGGATTTCTGAGTTAAGAGTTTCACAAAAAGTTTTCGCAAAAAGTCCGACTGTGAGTTTAAAGGTAGAATGACGTCATTGAAAACACAAATCTGAGATCAGACCCAAAATTCTGATTTTGAAGTCACAATTCTGAGATTTATGTAAAAAAAATAAGAGTTTAGAAAATTCTGAGAGAAAATTAAGAACTATGAGATTGAAGAAATCTGATAATGAAATCATAAATTGGGAAAGAAAGTCTGATTTCTGAAGTATAAATTCTAAGTATAAAGTCAGAACTATGGGGAAAAAACTCAGTATCCCGAGAATGAAGTCATAAATTTGAGTTTTACAGAATTCAGAGATTTAAGTCAAAAGTCTGAGTTCAAAGATAAATTTGAACTCACTTGTACTGTTTTACTTGATGTTTTTATCCTCTGTGAAGCGTCTTTGAGGGGAAAAAAAAGAAAAATGCCTCAGAAATAAGATTTATTATTAAATTTATTATTATCTCTGAGATTAAAGTCAAAATTCTGAGATTTAAGTCAGAATTCTGAGTTTACAGAGTTTAAAAATTTTAGTCACATTTCCGAGATTCAACTCAGAATTTCAACCTTACAGTCAGAAAAATAATAGTAAAAACACAATTCTGAGGTTTCAGAATTCTAAAAATAAAAACATAGTTTGCAGATGAAAGTTTGAATTCTGTGTTTAAAGAATCCTGAGTTTAAAGTCGGAGTTCTTGGAAAAAAGTCAGTATCCTGAGTGTGAAGTTAAAATTCTGAGATAAAAGTCAAAATTTTTAGATTAAAGCCAGAATTATGCGACTTAATTCAGGAGTTAGAGTTTAAAGAATTCTGAGTTAAAATAATCTTAAACTAAAGTCATAATTTAGAGGCAAAAGTAAGAATTCTGACTGTTTGATCTCAGAAATGAACAAAAAAAACCTCTTGCAGACTTTCTTTGGCTGATGTGTCAAAACATCTCCCTGAGGAAAACCAAATCACTTTGAAATTAGAGGAAAAGCTCATGGTCGTTGCCTTTTTCCCTAAAACTCTGACGTCTTGACTTTGAAAGCAGAACAAAGACACAGAAATAAACTCTGCTGACACAGTTTCCCACCGCGGCATCATCTCACCTTAAAGCTAATGTTGTGACACCACCTGACACCATTCACTGAGAAACACTTTATCTCCGGACTGCAAGAGGAAAGCACCAACCTCTGTCATTGTCAAGACAGGACACACACACACACACACACTTACACACACTGTACTGTACACTGAAGGTCAGCTGAAACACACTCTGGGTAAAACACTCTGAGAACATGAACTCTGTTACAGCCCAGCTCCGTGTGTGTGTGTGTGGAGCTGTGAATGATTCATGATGATTAGTTAAAATTAGTTTTCTGTCAATAATTCATCACAGATTCTGGTTTCCAGACTGAGTTATGTAACAAACGAGACAAATCCCTGCAGCACTTAAGACTCGGTCACCGTGAGCATCAGAGTCGATGATGACTCTATTATTCTTCACCGCTGTGGGATTTGATAAGCTGCAGGAAATGTGAAGAATAAACATGTTCATGTCCTGTAAGATGACAAAGCTGCTCAGAATAACGGAGTGTGTGAAGCTGAGAGAGAGCGGAGGTCGTTGGGGCTGAAGGCAGAGTAACCTGATTACAGACAAAGAGGTTAGGCTGCAGACATGGCACTAATATACTTACTGGGCTCTAAATGGAAACTAACCAGCTCCCACTGGGAGGAAGAGCAGTCGTTAGAGTCAAGCTCTTTGGTTTAGAGTCTTAAGTTCACACACACACACACACACACACACACACACACACACTGATGGAGTAAATGAGGAGCTTGTTAGTAAACACCACTACACTGCAAAAAAATGAAATCTGAGCAAGTGTCTTACGCCGCATTATGTAATAATGTAATAAATTATGACTTTATTTTGTAATAACGGCGCATTTTGTAATAAAATTCTTGAACGCAATTAACCCTCTGATGCATGAATTATCAAAGCCAGTGTCAGGATTTTTCCCTTGAGTGTTTTTATTTGTCTTAAGGCATGAAAAAAAGTTTTACATTTTTTTTTCTTCAAATGTTTGTAACGGAACATTCAACATAAAACAGTGTGAAATTAATGTAAATATAGCTTATTTCTTTGTTTGACTTCTTTTCTTTTTTTGATAATTTCACGAATAATCTTTTCTTAATGCTTTGTGAAACATTTTAACTCTCTTTCATCCATTTTAACACTGAATAATTTATAGTTATAACGCTGTTTTACCCTCAAATGTTTGTCTATAACTTAAAAGAAAATAGATATATTTGGAAAAAGACTTGAAAAAATTTTTTCAGGCCCTAAGAAGAATAAAAATATCCTGACACAGGCTAATATGAATTTCCACCACATGAACCATTGAATTTAGGAGTAAATAACTTTTAAATAAGTGTCCATTGTAGTGACCGCTATGCACCACAGGGTTAAAAAAACTTGACAAGTAAAACTTTCTGATCCCATTAGCAGATTTTTTTATACTCATTACAAGCAATTCAGACGTTATTTTTGTCCTTAAATATCTTGAAATAAGACATTTTCTGGACATGTCAGAATGTAGCTCATATTCAAGACTAAGAAGACAATTTTGACCAAAAATAAGACTTAGAGACTTTCCTGCATTTCAGTTTTTGCAGTGTAACAGTTGAACATACACTCTTGATTGAAATCCAAAGACCAGTTGAAAAATTTCACAATTTTACATTTTGCACTGTGAAATGGGAGTGAGAAAAAAAAACTGAAAACAACAATTAAATTGACGATCAAAAGTCTAAGACCACAGCTAAAGAAACTGAAAAAAACCCAAGAATAGAAATAAAAGTTTGAAAAAAATAAGACTTAGAAATCAGTTTGTTCATGCTTGATGCGAGTGGTAACGTTGCTCCAAGTGGTGAAGATGCTTCATGTTTGTCGTCCACTGCCTGGAACTGACGTTAATTTTTGTAAACTTCCCTCTCCATCCATCCATCCCATAATATTCTCAATGTGATTTAGATCAGGGGAACACACAGGATGATCCAAAAGAGTAAGAACATTCCTCTGGAACAAGAAGAAGAACAAGAAGATTTCTATCTATAACAGACAGGTGTTGAGGAAGGCTCATGTCATCTTAGATTGTTGTAATCATCCGCTTAAAATCCAGTTTGAGCTTTTACCCTCCGGCCGTCGTTTTAGGGTTCCTAAGAGGAGGACTAAAAGATTTCAGGGCTCTTTTATCCCCAGTGCAATTCATTTACTTAATGGCAATTAGCTTGTTGGTTGCTTATGTTTCTCTGGCACTATGATCATTGTTGCCCTACATGCACTTTCACACTTCGCACTTTTCTGCATTTACTTGTATGTTACTTTCCATTTTTTTGGTTTGAGCTCGGGTCTAAACATGTCATCGCCTTTATATGTGTATGGTGTTTCTTATCTTACCTCTTTTAGTCATTGTGTTGTCTATCATTTCTGTATTTTAGACTTTTTACTATTGTCATTGTGTCTTGTCCTTTGTGTGCTCCGGTTGCAGAACCAATCTCCCTTGACGGGACAATAAAGTAAATTCTGATTCTGATTCTGATTCTGAAGAAGAAAACCTTTGTCAGGCAGTTATTGTGAACTGCAGAATCGTCCTGTTGAAAAACCCAGTCATTAGCAGACAGAGCAGGGCCCTCAGTCATGAAGGACGACTCCTGAACAACCGTCAGCTCCATTGTTCCATTGTTCAGAAAAAGCAGATCATGATGGCGCCTAGAAAACATCTCAGTGGGATCTCCTCGTCATGACAGTAACTTTCTTCTACCTTTCAATGTCCCATGATGCTCTCTGTCAAAGTTCTTTCGGGTAATTTCGTGGAAGGAGACGAGGTCTTTGAAGAGGTTTTTGTCCTTGAAGCTCTTCTCTCTCAGACGCCTGCAGTCGACTCCAGTAACGACTTTCATTTGGGTCGAGGATCGTCCCATCGCTGGTGAAATGTTTTTGTGTCGACCACTTGACTTTTTTGTTCCATAACCTTCAGGATCTTTGAAGAAATTCAAAATGACTGTCTTACGTTGTCCAACCTTTGAGAGATTTTGATTCTGCAGCTCAACAATCCGACCACGTTCAAAGAGAAAAAGATTTTTAACCTTCGCCATGAGGAGACAGAAAATGAGGTTGAAATCACATTTTTGTGCAGATTTTCTTTTAAAGGCTGTGCTCTTAAACTTTTGATCAGCTGATGAACAGATTATCTACCTTTAATTGTTGTTTGCAAGAAGTTGCTTTCTTCATCTCACTACCATTTCTTCTTTTTGCATTTTAAAACTTTATTTGGAACCTTTTTGAGATCCAACAGTGCAACTTTTCAACTGGTGTTGACTCTGATTAACTTCCAGTACTTAAAAAGTTGCTCCTTTCTTCATTTCCTGTGTTTGATTATATTGTTTCTCCCCTTTCCTAACCAGCTTTGGGGTCACAAGAAATGAGGCAGCTATAAAATAAAAACATCAAACTTCAAACTGTAACCAGTATAAAATACGACATAATCATCACTGGGAGTCGTCCAATATAAAGAATTTGGTGTCGAAGCCACAAACAGCATTAAACCACTGCA